>JAHKKF010520311.1:0-23071 GCA_019740295.1 Labeo calbasu | reverse complement strand
TTCGCTAGATAAGACCCTTCTTCCTCAGCTGGGATCGTTTACAACCGCATTTGGGATCGTTTGAAGCCGCATTTAAACTGCATTTTGGAAGTTCAAAAACGGGGCACCATAGCAGTCCACTATATGGAGAAAATGCTAAATTGTTTTCCTCAAAAAACATAACTTCTCTACGACTGAAGAAAGAAAGACATGAACATCTTGGACGACAATGGGGTGAGTACATTATATGTGAATCTTTGTTTTGGAAGTGGACTTCTCCTTTAATATTATGTAATTCTGAGAGAAAAAGCCAGAATTAGTTTATATCCCGCTATTCTAATTTTATTTCTCACATTTGCAAGGTAATATTGCGCAATTCTTTGAAAAAAGTCAGAATTAGTTTATATCCCGCTATTCTAATTTTATTTTCATGCAGTTGCAAGTTTATATCATGCAATTGTAAGAAAAAAGTCAGGATTAGTTTATATCCCACTACTCTAATTTTATTTCTCACAATTGCGAGTTAATATTACGCAATTCTGAGAAAAAAAGTCAGAATTAGTTTATATCCCGCTATTCTAATTTTATTTCTTGCAGTTGTGACTTTATATCATGCAATTGTAAGAAAAAAGTCAGGATTAGTTTATATCCCTTTATTTTAGTTTTATTTCTCGCAATTGAGAGTTTATATCATGCAATTCTGGGAGAAAAAGTCAGAATTAGCTCATATCCCGCTATTCTAATTTTACTTCTCGCAATTGCGAGTTTATATTATGCAATTCTATGAAAAAAAGTCAGAATTAGTTTATTATCATGCTATTCTAATTTTATTTCTTGCAATTGTGAGTTTATATCACGCAATTCTGTGAACAAAGTCAGAATTAGTTTATATCCCGCTATTCTAATTTTACTTCTCGCAATTGTGAATTTATATAACGCAATTCTGAGAAAATAGGTCAGAATTGTGAGATGTAAACTCGCAGTTGTGAGAAAAAAAGTCAGAATTGTGAGATAAAAACTCAATTACCTTTTTTTGTTTTATTCAGTGGCAGAAACGGGCTTCCAAATCAAAGCCATAAATGAAGTCCTGCAATTTTTCCAGTTATATTTATCATTTCATTACCTAACCAGCCTTCATGAATAACACACACTAAATAATTAAAAATGTAAATGTAAAAAGCAGGCCCAGTTTAAAATCATCCACCCATGGGTGCCGTTTTGGAAGCATTGGCCCAGTCCTGAGGCTGGCTCCGGCTCCCATGTCCATTAAAGGTCACCAAAAGTCAAGTTTTCATTCGCTTCCTTTTGTCCTCTCTCCCCATTAAATCCGAAAATTGTTTAATCCAGCAGGGCAATGAAATTAACCTTTTCACCCGCCAGCCCGTGCATCAGCGCCTGGAAGGCAAATCGCATTTTTAAACTGGATAAAGAGGGCCTGACTCTCCCTAGACCTGTTAACCTCACACATTCGAAGGGTTCATTACTCAAAGGCCATAGATGTGTGCCTTGCTAAAATAAGAATTGTATAAAAAAAGCAGTTTAGTTAGCTTAATTTAGATGTCACTTGAGGTACAGAGCATTGTCTCGGGCATCCCAAAATGATGCTTTACAACTCAGAAAATGTAGAGCCACAGACACCGTCCAGTATTAATTAAACTCAAAGGACTGAAACTAAAAGAAAAGACTCTGAAAGGACACGCTGACATTTAGTAGCCTATGCTGCAGCTATTACGTTGTTTTCACTCTAGGTTCGATTGCTTGGTCCAGAATTCGATTCCACCTGTTTCTTTTAAAACTCTATTATTTGGATCTGAACCGTGGAACATTTCCATTATCAATGCGAGTCCGCTGTGATTACCAGCAGCAGCTGTTTACCACAGTAACTAGGTAAAGACTCAGAAGGAGAAAATGACTGTTTCACTCTGTTATTGAAGTATTTGTCCCTTTGGATTTACTGCCACAAGTTCACACAGCATTCGATTCTGTCTGCCGTAGATATGAGCAGCTCTATGAAGAGAAGAATTTATATGGAAACAATCCATTATAGTTTAATAATTGCAAGCATGCAAAAACGCAAATTATACATCAATGGCGGTTTACTTGTGTCACCAACTTGAACCCAATGTGAAATCTGTGTTTGGGAATCTTTCACCCTCAAGCAATTAGTCAAAATGACGGTAAATGTGACCACACCTTTAAATGATATGCATTACCCTGGAACACGTTAAAGACATCGTTGAACATCAACCTTCTTTCATGACTATAATTAGTGGATAAGGGAGAAAAAAGAAACATAAAACACTGGCAAAGGACAAAGTGCCAGCCTAAACTATGGAATCAATATGGGATCGATGTTTCTTTATCCACAAGAATTCAGAAACTTTCTTCAGATTTACTCTCTGAACACAAATGGTGATAACCCAAGTTGTCTTTTCACCTCAGCAGTGCTCTTTTTTATTCAGCGACAGGGGTTAATGCCCGCCCATGCAGCAAATGTAGGACTTTGCAGTTTTAAATGGGAGATACACAGCCCCAAGTCTCTATCTAATGCCAATTGAATTTCTATTGATCCTTGTGTGCTCGGTATGTAGCAAAACGCCCTGACGGAGTGCAGTCGATTGAACAGAAATACCCGTTTTACCACCATGTTCAATTCCAGCTAAAATGACACTTAGCCAGGCGGATATGTAGCCGGTGAGGTTATTCATGTTTGAAGGAACCGAGTTAGCCCGTATCAGGTGATCGTCCTTTCACCTACCAAAAGAAAATGGTAACAATTTATTGTGGCACTGGAGTCTGAAAGTTCAGGGTACATCCATTTGGCGTGAACGTCAGCTCTAATGAAACATGTTGCAATGTGAGCAGTCAAGCTTGGCAGGGGCTCACCCGCTTCATGTGCGCCACAACCGCTTTAATAAAGCGACCAGGAATGTGATATTTTCCCTCTAAAGCCAACCGTCAAATTTCGACACCGAACTAAACCTTCATGTACCGTGATGATGGATTGGCAACAAGCATATGACAGATAATCTATCGCTATTGCATTTCTCTTCTCATTAATTTCCATCCAAATGGGCCATTATGGTACAGCCCTGCTAGCAATTTAGGTCACATGTAAATTGCCATTTAAAGAGCTGCTCTAATGAGAACTATGTCCAGTGAAATGGGCTCAGAACTTCAGTTTCTGGCGTTGTTAAAGGAGAACTCCACTTCCAGAACAAGAATTTACAAATGATTTACTCACCCCTTTGTCATTCAAGATGTTCATGTCTTTCTGTCTTCAGTCGAAAAAGAAATTATGGTTTTTGAGGAAAACATTTCAGGATTTTTCTTCATATAATGGACTTCAATTGTGCCCCCAATTTTGAACTTCCAAAATGTAGTTTAAATGCAGCTTTAAAAGGCTCTACATGATTCCAGCCAAGGAAGAAGGGTCTTATCTATCTAGTGAAATGATCGGTCATTTTTTTCGAAAAATAAAAATGTGTATACTTTTTAAGCACAAAAGCACGTGTAGCACAGGCTCTGGGATGCGCGTTCATGACACTACGTACTATTGAATCACGTTGAAAGGTCACACGGAACTACAGACCCAGTGTTTACAAGCGAACGCGCAAAGACTAACAAAGTGCAAGTAAGTCGAACACTGTTTACAAACAAAAAGCTACAACGATGTCGGACGATTTTGAAGTTGTAGGAGAAAATAAGATGGAGTTTTTCGCCATTCTCTACATTTTTGAGCCGGAGTACACAGACGAACTTAGACGTGATTCGTAGTAGTGATGGGAAGTTCGGATCATTTTACAGACTCAGACCTTTGAGTCTCGTTCAGCAAAATGAACTAATCTTTTTTCGAGTCATTTCGTTCATTTTAGCAAAAAATAATTAAAATGTTACGTTTTACTTCCCTAACACATCTACTGCTTACACAAATGTTGATCACACTAACAAGACAAAACTATAATGCTATAAGAAACAGAAAAGATTAATTCATTGTTTACTTGGGTCATTAGTCTATGATTAGCTCACCTCACCTCTTATCTGACAAGTTTTCGGGTTTGAGTCGTTTGTTCATCACGTGACAGCCCCATAAGATGAACAAACGACTTTAAAAACCCRAAGACTCGAAACAGGTGAACTAATTCCAGTACAGAACCTAATAGGATGTTGCGCATGCACGACTGAACGAATCACTACCTGAGGCGACTCGTTCTTCCCGAGTCACATTAAAGATCCGTTTAAAATGAACGAATCATTCAAGAACGCACATCCCAGAGCCTGTTCTACACAAGCTTTTGTGCTTAAAAAGTATACAAATTTTTATTTTTCCGGAAAAGAAATGACTGATCGACCCTTCTTCCTTGGCTGGGATCGTTTAGAGCCTTTTGAAGCTACATTTAAACTGTATTTTGGAAGTTCAAAATCGGGGGCACAATTGAAGTGCATTATATGAAGAAAAATGCTGAAATCTTTTCCTCAAAAACCATAATTTTTTTACGACTGAAGACAGAAAGACATGAACAACTTGGATGACAAGGAGGTGAAAATTATTTGTAAATTGTTGTTCTGGAAGTGGAGTTCTCCTTTAACTAAATTATTAAGACTTGGTCTATGTAAACAAGTATTTTACAGTGTGTTCTGAGGTTTTATTTTGGCTGCATATCACTTGTAACATCCCTAGAAATATTTTCTCCTTGAAGGCAACTTCATGTCTTTGTGGAGTTATTTCCGGATGTCATTTGCTGAACAGTGGTAAATATCAGACTGCATTAAGATAATGAATTCCAGACAGCTTAGCGGTGGATTATCACTTCTTTCCCCTGATGTCATCAAAAGCAAACATGCACTTCAAAACAGATTACAGTCATTTATAATGTAATTGTAAATGAAGAAAAAAATTATACTGGTTCCAATGGCTTCACTCATAAAAACAAAAGGTTCTTTATTGGCATTGATGGCTCCATGAAGAACCTTAAACACCCATGAAACCTTTCAAATGCAGAAAAGGTTCTTTATAGTGTTCTTCAGAATGGTTCTTTTAAGAACTCACTGAAAGGTTCTTTGGAGAACCAGAAATGGATAGTCACAGTCCTTGATTCTGATTGGTTGAGCCGCGTTCTAAGCTGTTGTAAATTACTCTTTAAACAAGCATCTTTGTCTACGTCTGTGTGTTGCTCAGCAACCACTTTGTTGCAACCACAACCATTTCTGAGGAACTACACTGTTTGGTGGAAGAATACAGTTTTTATTAATATCATTTTACTTTATTTGCTCTTTATTTTGTGAAACCTTACTACTTATGTGGAATAACTGTTTTATAAAAGCAATAAGCTTAATGAAGCTGTGGTTTACAGTAAATTTATAACAGCTAATCCGCTTCGTGTCGTGCCTAACAATGCCCCTTAGCTGTTATAAATTCACTGTAAACCACGGCTTTTCTGCTTTATTCTATGGCATTACTGCAAAAACATCCCTTTGGAGCCTTTATTTTTAAGAATGTTTGTTTTAAAGCTATAGTTTACCCAAAAATAGAAGTACTGCCATCATTATGGCCCTATAAATCCATTTTATTACTTTCCAAATTCAGTTTAATTTTCTTCAGTTCTTCCGTTTTAATTTTTTCTAGACTCTGTTTTAATGGTTAAGTTAAAAATGTTATCAAAAATCATGTCTATAATTAATTAAAATCATGAAACCTACACAATTTAACAGCATTTTATTAAAAGTTTCACAAAAAATTCATTTTTAAGGCCGTATGAAATCTGTTTTTACCAAATTCTGTGTTTTCCATTCCTTTTCTGGATTCCATTTGAATGGTTTCATTACATTTTAATAATCCAAATCATGCCTAATTAATTGATTTTATAAAAAATGAATTTATTATTATTATTATTTTTTTTTTTTCCCCCAGATATAATTTTTCTAGTAAACATTCCTTAAAAATACTGGTTTAATAACACTTTTATTAGTCGTAGTACGACTATCATTTAATTAAGTAATATATTTCTTCAAGTTAAACCAAACTTTTATTTTGACGGGTTGCTGTGAAGACCTTTAAGTATCTATTTGTATATGATATGACATCAGTTTTACTCAAATGCTCATGAAGTGACTCTCTGATCAGTTCTGGAGATTGTTTATGCGTTTATGTACTCGTGAGGCGGCAGAGGTTAAAAACACAGTGACCGTCACGTGCGCTTTAGTATGTGCGTAGTAAACAAAACCGCGCATTTGCGCAATTCATTCACACAGAGACGGAGAACCTGCAGGATTTATATTTAAATAGTCTTTTTGCAGCTTAATAGTCACAGAAACTAGTCCATATAGCAAATTCCATGACATTCCGCATTATAGAGTACAGTAAATTCCATTTTTATGACTGGATTTCGCAATTCCGTTCACGTTTTCCGCATCGTGGAAATCGTAGGGCCCTACATCATTCACTCACTCTTATTTTGTTCAAACGAACATCTGAATATAGAATCCCACGTTTATTTTATCCTTACAATGGAGGAAAAAAAGCTTTTATACAGGTTTGAAATGAAATGAGGGTGACTAAATGACAAAATTATTTTTGGGTGAACTTTTTAATATCTGTGATGCACTCTGTTACGACTGTAGATCAGATTAGAAGCAAATATACGGCCAGTATTAGTGATTTTCTGTACTCATACAGACATTTCATTGCACAAAGTGAAATACAGCACATACAGTATACAGGAGATATAATCCACCATCCAAAAAAAAAAACCCAAGCTGTTGTGCATCCTGATTTCCAGCAACTCTATGAGTAACATGACTGACTCCGGCATCTTACACTGATTCATTCTCATCCACTGACTCCGCTGTAATCTTTTTAAAGGCATTTAGTCATGCTCGCTGAGTCTGCACTTCTTTTAAAAGGCATCACGTTCTAGGAGTGATGATTGGGGTCTTCAACATGCTTCAGCTAAAGACCATGTTTTACCGCATTAGTACATTATATCAATGAGAAGATGAGTAATGCACTACATACATTAACAAATCAGAATCATGCATCAAATCATTAGTATTTTACAGCATGATCGGCCAGACGGCAGCTAGTTAGAACCTTCAGCACAAATAGTTAATTTAATCAGGCCTAAATAGAAGGAATTAGTCTTGATGCCCCTTTTTTCTCAGCAGGACTAATCACTCCATCATGGTGAAAATGGGAATATTAAGGCCGTTTTCTGTAAGCCTATAAAGTTACAGAAAAGGACTGACTAATACAGCAAGAAATGGGATTTTGTAAAACAGCAGCTCTGCATAAGAGTGCTGCCTTGGTCTTTTTCCCAGGTGAATGAAGTCATGCTCCAGGGCCTTTCGGGTTCTCTGTTTATAATAGATATGCCAGAGCTTCTCACTAAAATTATTCATCACAGTTTTCTCTGCTGCTTTGTACACATGAAAGAAAAATGGTGAGGACTATGCAGTGCTCCATTTAAAATACAAAAACAGAAGAAAGACAGCTTTTTAAAAAATAATGTATAGAGCAATTGTGCAAAGTCGCTTTAAAGCAAAACTTTTAATAGAAAATATTTAATTTTGCCCATAATAGATCACCATAATGTGCACTGTTGGGGAAGCCACTTTAAAACTATAGCTTTCTAAGCTACTCATAATTTAAAGTAGGTCAACTACAGTCAAGCTACTCCATTTAAAAAAAATAAAAAAGCACAAAGCCCAGACCTGAACCTCTATTCAATACCTTTGGGAAAAACTGGAACGGCAAGGCAGATTCTAACTCCAAACACCAGTGCCTGACCTCGCTGACACTCTTGTGTCTTTGAACATTTAATTTCAAAAGCATTGCAAAAAGCATTAATCCCTCCGTTTGCTGCTTTAAAAGCTCTAGTTCTTCTGGGAAGGCCTTCAACTAGATGTTGGAACACAGAAGCAGGGATTTGCTCTCATTCAGATTGAAGAGCATCAGCGAGGTCAGGCATTTCAAAGGTGCTCATTGGTGTTCAGGTCTGGGCTTTGTGCAGGCCAGTCAAGTTCTTCCAATATCTATTCATCCTTATAGAATGACTGGAATAGCAAAACATTTCAAAGAGGGTGTCCACTTTTGACCATACAGTACATCATAGAAGACAGAATGTAAATTATTGCTTTGGCTCACTTGGCGCTAAAGCTGTGGCTGTGAGACAATGCACTGAAGGGTTTTGTCATGCTACATTGCGTCTTGCTGGAAAAAGTAGCTTGTTCATTGACAACTGTCCTGTTACAAAAAAACATATTTAATTTTAATTACCACTTTTTAAGTAGTTACTCCCCCAAGCTTACAACTAGAACTGACAAAATATGGCAGGTGACCAAATAACTGGCATCCCAAAGGTTTCCTAATGTAATAGTCCAATGAGATTTTGACCTACTTAATACAAAGGCCAATCAGGCTGAAAATGGCTCAATACAATTAGCTAGCTTTGCAAGAGTGGACCATTTTCTGCAAGACACAATATCATTATAAGCTTAAAGCAAGTGGCTGGACCACTTCGAAAGAACTGAGTT
Organism: Labeo calbasu; assembly: GCA_019740295.1. NCBI lineage: Eukaryota > Metazoa > Chordata > Actinopteri > Cypriniformes > Cyprinidae > Labeo > Labeo calbasu. The sequence continues at coordinate 14,560 of JAHKKF010520311.1, read as the reverse complement.
AAGAAGGGCAGGGTAGGTACTACAGATGTCAGTGTTCATCATCTAAATTTCACCCAAAAATGAAATACTGTCACTATTGACCCAACCTCATGTTGTTCCAGACCAGCAGGACTTTCTTTCATCTATGGTGCACAAAAGAAGTGAGTTGGATCAACTGATTCATTGAAAATATGATTTAAGGCTGCATTTATACTTTTTGGCCCACCTGTTTACATTCACTTTAGACACGACTGGTATCCGATATCTGTGTTTACATTTATTCCCATCCAAAATTATTCTCAGTGACCGCCTTACTATGTACATGGTAGACCCTCGGGTTCTGAATGACCGTGTTATTAAAATTATTTATATAATTCACGTTGAGTGGTCATTATTATTTCGTTATTTAAAATGCAGTAAATCGTTAAACATTTCTTTGTCCTACATGGACCTGTTGTTATAAAAGCTGCAGTGTTTTTTAATTTGAGCCAAATCTCAAAATTGTCCATTGGTGTGACATGATGAAATAAATTACAACTTTTGTAAATTAAAAAGAAAAGCATAAAAATGTTAAAAAGCATTCTCTTTAAAAAGCATTTTAAATAATTAAATAAGATTTGTTTAACTACTGTTTATTCTTTTTTGATTATTTTCAGTGTTCTTAAATGCAATAATTCCAGTAATTAAACTATTTTCTGGTGTTTTGCAGAAAACTTGTACTGTTATGTGTCATGAAAATAAGTATAAAATGTGATACTTAGTTTTTGAGATAAAGAATTGAGGGAAAGAAATTAGTGGAATTAGTGTTGATATTGCTTGTATCAAAATGAAATATTCTTTCTCCTTTGACATGTTCAAAATTAAATAGAAATATTTTAATTACCATTTCTGTCCTTTAGTGTGACGTAATGTCCTATGGTGTGACACACATAAAAGAACATCTTTAAACAAAAACAGTTGAGTATTGCAATAGGAGAAATAGAAATATCACTCATCTTAAAATGGTATAATTTTCAGCAGTTTTGAATGGATGACAGCAAAGTTTGTCTTCTTGTTAAAGTTTGTCTTGAAATTGTCCAACAATTCATGAGGAAAAAATTTTGTTAATTATACTTTAATATTAAATAAATAACACTATATGAAAATAACCATCTAACAATGAGAATAAATCTCTCTCATGATATTTCTATAATATTAAGAGGATTTTTTTCTTAATTTTTGCTATGTCACACCACAGGACAAATTTATGGTACAGTTCAGTAAAATTGTTCGACAAAGAATCGACAAAGTTTTATAATATTTTCTTGAAGATCAGACTTCACACTGCTTGAATATATGCATTTCTTCTTCAAAAATGATCTTTTACAAAAAAATATATATACCACACCGGCATTAAAACGTTAACTTTATGGGCAAACGTGTCGCCCTCGCATTGGGAGTTCTGAAAGGATTCGGATATGCGTGTTTATACGTAGGTCGGATGTCCAGATATCGGATATATATCTGATTAAAATCCACATCGGAAACGGCACAGATCGGATACGAAAAAAAATGGATCTCATCCGGCTTTGTGTATTTACACGTGTGTAACAAATTCTAATCTGTGTCAGATGTGAGCGAAAAATCTGATTTTTTGTGCCAGTGTAAATACAGCCTAAGAAACATTGCAGCCAAGAAACATATGTATGTTTCATCAAACACACATATATGGACCACTTTTATGATACAAATATTGTGTTTTTTGAAGTCGTAATGAAACAGAAGTAGTGATAGATCTTATATCCATATCACGATTGAGAAACAGAGTAACGAAACAGATAAGTTTGTCATTTCTGAGGAAAAATAGCCAGAAGGGTGGGAAATAAACTCATGGTTCTGAGCCGAGAGGAAAAAGAGAAAATTAAATCTCAGAATTGCGAGAAAAAAGTCAGAATTTTGAAATATAAACTCAAAATGACAGCTTTCTGCCAGCATATAGGCTCCGCCCACAAAAAACGTCATCACTGTTTGCAAACACCGGAATGTCTATTGGCTGGGAGGTGTGCAACAATGTTTCATTACCTGGCTAGATTAATCATAGTTAGTGTTTTATAAAAATGAGAATCAATTAAAATAAAAAAAAACAAAAAAAAAGGAAAACAGTCTAATTTTCTATAGAGAGAGAACAGAGAGAAGAGAGAAGCAGCATAGAGATGAGCAAATGATGACAATTTTCATTTGTGGTGAACTATCCCTTTAAGCAGTGCTTATTTTAGCCTCTAAAAACAGCTTCTGCATGTTCACATAGCTCATTACTGCTCCATAAAGCAGTCTCTGACATCAAATGCGGCTGTTTGAAGGCCAGAGAGATTTACTTGGCAGTTATTTCCATCACTTAGCGGGTTTAACACATACCCCAATAAGATTTATAAAGTTACAGCACAAAAATAAAGTGCTGACCCGCAGTATGTCTCCGAGGAAATGTTCTGCTATATCTCTGTGATATCAGAAGATGAGTTTGTATTCAAACAGCAATGACAGCCCAAAAGCACCGGACAGGATGGATGGCCGGGCTGATAAGACCTCTGCTGGCTCGTCTATCTGACGGCGCTGTGCTCACATACTGCTTCAGCTGTTTTCACGGAAATACTGTTGTGCTCCAAATCATATCACAGCTTAACATGAGCAAAGTATTGCACCGTAAAGATAAACAATGTATGGCTAAGTGGATTTAGGTCATTTCTAAAAATGAAAATGATTTTGTTTACTCGCCCTCACGTCGTTTCAAGCCCCTTGCAAAATTCTTCTTTTGTTTGGAACGACACGAGGGTGAATAAATAATGACAGAAGTTTCATTTTTGGGTGAAATATTTCTTTAATCTGGGAAGAATGTCTAATGTACACGGTGTTTTTAACCAGGCTGGCCTACCGCTGAGCTGAAAAGAATTTTATAAGGCAAATTAGAAAGAATATGAAAGAATATTACAAAACAGTCATCATACATGGCTCTTAGCAGATTTTCTGCTTCTCTGTGCTGTTGGATTTCGCTTTTATGATTCAAACGCAAGAGCCATTTTTGCAGTCAGAGAGAAAAACATGATCAGCACCGGCTCGCTTGCGGTTTCATAACAGCTAATGCTCACACGATTTAAGCTCATTGTTCCGGCGTTCTTTGAGATTACATCCAGCCCGGATGAATCAATACAGTAATATTGCATTTATTCGTCAAATCCCTTTGTTAGGGAATGCTTTTCACACGTCGGCCTAATGCGGCTGTCCCTCTGTGAAGAAAAAATGAGGCAGGGAAGGGGAAAAAAGCAATGGGGGTGCATTCAGTACGCATTCAAATCCTGCCATTTCCTGTCACCTTATCTCTAGCTCGTCTTTGTTCCCGTCATTTATACACTTCCCAAAGGCATCCAGCAGCCCCGACCTCACTTCCTGTGCTGCTTCCTGTAAACCTACAGGCCTCAAAACAGGTGAGGAACTTTGGGATGTCAGGGGGAAAAACAAGCTTAGTACCGTATTTGGTTACTAAATACACACCGTTTTTTATTTTTTAAAACTAGTAAGTGAAACATAACATGAATTAAAGAGGGGAAAAAAGTTACATATATAGTTATAAATATAAGAATGTGTTCCCATCAGTGTCAGAAATTTTATTTTTCCACTACGGGAAATATTTGCCTTCTGGGATCAATTTCTAGGGGCATTTTTTACCTTTGTAAGGGCAAATTGTAGAATTATTTTATTAAATGTGTATTTATACAAGGACAGTTGAAGTCAAAAGTTTACGTACGCCTTGCAGAATCTGCAAAATGTTAATTATTTTACCAAAATAAGAGGGATCATACAAAATGCATGGTATTTTTTATTTAGTATTGTCCTGAATAAGATATTTCACATAAAAGATGTTTACATACGGTCCACAAGAGAAATTAATAGTAAATTTATCAAAATGATCCAGTTCAAAAGTTTACACACACTTGATTCTTATTACTGTGTTGTTACCTGAATGATCCACGGCTGTGTTTTTTTTTAGTAATAGTTGTTTGTGAGTCCCTTGTTTATCCTGGTTTTTCAGCATTTTTGTGTATTTGAACCCTATCCAACAATGATTTTGAGATCCATCTTTTCACACTGAGGACAACTGAGAGACTCATATGCAACTATTACAGAAGGTTCAAATGCTCACTGATGCTTCACATGGAAACACAATGCATTAAGAGCCGGGGGGTGAAAACTTTTGAATTGAAGATCAGGGTAAATTTAATAAAAATAATAATAAAATATTAATTTATTTTATTTTGTCTTCCAGGGAACATATACGTAGTTTCTAAACGGCTGAACTAGATGAAAAAAATATGACATTTAGGCAAAATAAGAAAAATGTACATCCTCATTCCATTCAAAAGTTTATACCCCTGGCTTTTAATGCATGGTGCATGCAAATACACAAAAATGTTGAAAAACCAAAGAATCTGTGGGACCTGAAGGACTTTTCTGAAGAACAGCGGGTAGTTTAACAGTTCAGGATAAACAAGGGACTCATGAACACCTGTATGTAAACATTTGACTTCAACTGTATTTGTCAAATAATCTATTCAAATAATTCAGTAAATTAGAATAAGCTTTTACTAAAAAAAACCTAAATCAACATCAACATCAAAGTCATTTTTATCATAACAGTCATAATAGATTTAGTTTAATTGTCCAGTGCTATTTTTTGCTCACTTATCATTTTGGTGGCATTTTTGCTCTAAGCAGACTTATTTGTGACCATGTTTCATTAATTTGTTCCCTCATTTTAGTTCAATTGTGGGCAAGCTAAACTAATTAGTTGCCTTGTTTAGTGAAATTATGGCAACATGGTACAAATTCATTCCTGCATTTCAATCATGTAAAATCATTGCCACAAAACAAAACACACACCGGTGTTTTGTTTTGCTTTCTCCATTTACGTCCTACATCATCCGCTGGAATGCCACTCTCTCATGTACGCACGTACAACATTTAGCAGAAGCTAGAGATTACGGTTTATAAAGTATAAATAGGGATATTTTTCTTACAAAAACACATCGATTTGCTTCAGAAGACCTTTATTAACCCCCCGGAGCTGTGTGGAGTACTTTTTATAATGGATGGATGCACTTTTTTGGGTTTCAAAATCTTAACACCCATTCACTGCCATTATAAAGATTGGAAGAGCCAGGACATTTTTTAATATAACTCTGACAGTATTCGCCTGAACGAAGAAAGTCAAATACACCTAGTATGGCTTGAGGGCGAGTAAATCATGGGGTAATTTTCATTTTTGGGTGAACTATGCCTTTAAAACGAGGAAATAAGTTACTACTCTCTAAAAAAGTATGAAAATATATAAATATACATTAACAGTCAAAAGTTGTTGAACAGTGAGATTTTTTTAAATGTTTTTTAAAGAAGTCTTTTTTGCTCACCAGGCCTGCACTTATTTGCTCCAAAATACAGCAAAAGCAGTAATATTGTGAAATATTTTTACCATTTAAAATAACTGCTTTCTATTTGAATATATTTTAAAATACAGTTTACTCCTGTGATCAAAGCTACATTTTCAGCATCATTACTCCTGTCTTCAGTGTCACATGATCCTTCAGAAATCATTCTAATATGGTGATTTTCTGTTCAAGAACCATTTTTTATTATTATCAATATTTCAAACATTGAGTACTTTTTTCCAGGATTCTTTGATTAATAAAAAAAGACCCAAATATCAACATTTATCTGAAATAAAAAGCTTTTGTAACATTATACACTAGGCCTATACTTTTTAAAAGCTTGGAGCCCGTGTAATTTTTTTTTTGGTTGGGAAAAAATGATAGAAATTAATAAAAAAAAATTAAGAAATTAATTTTATTTAGCAAGGATGCTTTCAATTGATCAAAAGTGACGTTAAATACATGTATAATGTTACAAAAGATTTCTAGTTCAGATAAATCTTCTGAACTTTCTATTCATCAAAGAAATCTGAAAAAAAAAAAAATCTAAAAATAAAAATGTTTTTAGCAGCAAATCTGAATATTAGAATGATTTCTGAAAGATCATGTGACTGGAGTAATGATGATAAAACTTCAGCTTTGAAATCACAGGAAAAAATTACACAGAAGTAGAATGAGATGAGGTATGTTCAAATAGAAAACAGTTCTTTTAAATAGTAAAAATATTTTTTAACATTTTACTGTCTTTGCTGTACTTTGAATCAAATGCAGGCTCTGTGAATAGAAGAGACGTCTTTAAAAAACATTTAAAATCTTACTGTTCAAAAACTTTTGACTGGTAGTATATAAAAAAATTGTGTTTGTTCCCCACGTCATGTGTGGAGCTCACATTATTCCATACTTTCAAAAATCTCATTCTACTTCTACTTATTTTTTCTATTAGTATTATTTTTTTTATATAAATGTTTGGAATTGCATACTAACATACTTGCACACTAACTACCATTTCTATTTTATCACACAGGAAGCGAAGACAAGCTGAGCGAGTAGTTAGTATGCAAGTACATGTGCATGTAATTCCAAACAGCCCTTGACTCTCGTTGGGTTAAAAAGCGATCTCAAGCGATTTGAAAAGACGATCGTTTGCACCAGCTGGTAAAAGCGCGTGGCCAGTGCTGAACTTCCTGCCTCTGCTTTGAATTTGTGCTGTATGTGTATGTGTGTGGAGAGCGGGCTGTTTTCAGAGTCATTAGCAGGTGCTCCAAGCATACAGACAGTCTCTGCATGAGGCTTTCCCCAGGAAGCCAAAGATGAAATGGCACAAATAATGAGGGGCATTATCAATCACTGGCAGGAGGTTGCTTACTCACATGCACACGAGATGAGAGAGCAAGAGAGGGAGAGAAAAATCGCTGTTTTATTTAAACGTTCAAGGAAGCTTGACATTGGGGACAGCAGTGCTGTGGGTAAAACCAGCAGGAGCCCTACAGGATAAAACCATATTACCAAGTCTATCTTACGGCAAGGCAAACAGGTTAAACAGCCTATGGAGCCACGCTAAAAGCCTTAACGCACTTCCCAGCAGCACTCAGATTAATTAGAACCGGATCTGTTTGCAAACCGTATCTACGAGGTCACTTCTACATTTCCCCTTCCATCATTTTCTGCTCAAGGAGGAAGAAACGGCAAGATTTTGTAACCTACCAGCACGTGACCTACCCAAAACGAGAGCAGACAAAATTACTTCCAACCCCTCGCACCCTTCCAACTACATCATCCAGTTATGTACTTCCGAACTAGATTTCAGAGACTCACGTCAACAACAGCAACAAAACACAGGAACATCTGTCAGAAAATTCAGCTTTGCTTTCATAGGAATAAATTGCATTTTAAGATACACTAAAATACATTTTTTTAAATGATATTAACTGTATTTTTGATCAAAGCATTTCTTTGATCGTTCTTTCAAACATCAGTACATACATTAAAAAAACGGACATTGGAACATGAGCCATACTGCTGGTGAAAATTACGTAAGCGCTACAACCCCAGCGGCCCTGATGTAATCACATGCCTGCAGAAACGAGTTCCTAAATCGAGCTGGATACGACTTAAGGGTTCAGTACAGTTCAGGCCTGGTAAAAGTAGCCAGTCTGACGCGCTCAACAGATGACATGGGATTAAAGCGCAGGCACACACGCTGGAAAACACATAAATACAAACCTCACATTCTCATATTGAGAAAGGGATGAAGCGAAATGTCACTCATTACCTTAAGGCTTTAGCTGTTTATTTTTCCACTCTTTTTCTTTTTTACCAGGCTAAATATTCTTCACAAAAGCACCATAGGCAAATACATCCACATAACTCCAGAAATAACTGTTTTAATAAAGTAGGACAACATAAATGACATTTTGACTATGCTCTGATCACGAACAGCTAGCTCACAAACAGGATGTGCGAGCTTCTCAACCACAATATGTTCAAGTGGACATCCTGTTATCTTTCACAACAAAGATAAGTTTGTGGATAAAAATCTGGAGCTTTCCTAAAACATGCATTTCATGCTATTAACTGAACTACATCAGTGTGATACTGCTTTTATACAACAGCACGAATGTGTAAATACATAAGAAACAACAACAGAGTGTCTTTAAAAACCCTCTTTTGTGCAAACTACTTCCTTCTGCCACGGATTCAAATCTCAGTTTAAAAGCTGAGCCAAAGCCTCCGTTTCTAATTCGAAAACGTCACTTAAGAACTAGTAATGAAGGAACGCTGAATTGCTTTATTGAAAGCTTATTGTATTAATGTATTAAAAGCTCACTGTATTATGTAGAGTAGAACATTATGAGAGAGAGATGGACTGAGCGAGTGTGATTCTGTATCTGATACAGGATTCATTCTTCAGCTTCACAATAAAACATTAGTTTGAATGTCCACTGAGGAAAGCGATATCTTTGCCGTACTATTCTTTCAACTGTTAAGGTAGATTTCCAATGACAGCGCTGCTCAGTGTAAGGGTGCAACGATTCCTCGATTCTATTTAAGTATTCGTTTTTTAAAAAATCCTAGAGTAGAATTGAGTAACTGGCGTATTCCACATATTCCACATATTATGATTTAAAAATCATAAAGCATAATACTATTGTGAATTCACAAACGCTATGATTCAATTAAATAAATATATGCGTTGCAGGTTTAATATATGGACTTTAACCATCTACATCCATGTAGGTTAAGTGCGTCTCAGAGCAGCTCCATTCACAGTAAAGCTGCTACACAAACTGTTATATAATTTACATGTGTGGAGCATCTCAAACTGAAATCTCTGCATGTTGTTGTGAGTTTGGGTTTATTATAACATTTATCTGCGAACGCAACGTGCGCTAATTCAGCATATTTGTAAGGTAAATAATTTATAAACCTCCGCAAACACAGTTCAATTGTTTAATTTTTCATTGCGATTTCAAAACAAAAGTTTAAAACCTCGCTCTAAGTTTACACGTTTTGATGTCCACATATTTAAGAAATTACAGTGGCTGTACTTTTTTTAGCATAAAGAAATGGCCAAATATTAAAGATTAAGTGGACATTTGAATTAAACGTTGTTGAGTCAATATTAAACAAGGATTAGATCACCAGTAAAGTGTGAAAACAATCACCAGGCCGTTGGCACCCTCTGCAGGGATGTGATATAATCTGCTATTATAAATGTATTTTAGGTCATCTTTAAAGGCTATTGATCACTTAGGTCTATTATTATTAGTACAAAAAAATATATATTATTCAATTACTCGATTAATCGTTAGAATAATCGACAGATTACTCGATTACCAAAATAATCGTTAGTGACAGCCCTAGCTCAGTGCATTTGTTGGCTGCATCTTACAAGCTGTTGTTGGAAGTAAAAATATAGCTGCGTTCACGCCATGTCATAATTACCGTAATTCCGAGATGACATTTTACTCAAAGCTGAATTATGTGTTTCTATGGCAATACTATCAATGCCAAAGCCTTCACACGCTCCAGAACTCATAATCACAACTTGTAAGCCTGGAATGTTCTGAGAGTTACGACTTGGATCAGTGACAGCTGTACCACATGGCCGCCGCCAGATTCATTTAGGTGCTACTTAGGAACTAATTCAGAGTCCGAGTACATGGAAAGCTATGAGTAAAATCTCATATCAAGTTGTCATCTTGTAATTACGGTAATTACGACATGCCGTGAACGCAGCATAACTTCCTTGTTTACTACTGTAACAGTCGTTCTATTTCAATTTAAAAGTCTTTACTGCTGACTAATTTATAAAAACAGTTTCATCAGCATCTAATGGCAGATGAAGGTAACTAAAACCATCCTCACAGACACTCACACCATTTCTCAATACAAAATACTACAATTAAATACAATTGTTTTTATTGAATAATAATATTTAAAAAAACAACAGCCATTATAAAAGTTGCTAGGCAATTCAGTTAAAAGTACAAAAGCAGCGCTTTGATATACAGCATTGAATTTACATAAATACAACGTGATGAGATTTTGCCCTCAGCCAAAACTATTTGCTCTGGAACCAATAAAAGACTGCCTGTTAGATTTACCCAAAACAAATTATATCTCATGTTTAAACTCCAGATCTAGCCAAGATAAGGCTACTCTTGGCAGGTTCATGAGCACTTCGAAGCAAATTTTCAAATAAAGGTTATCTTTATTAACCGCATATTTGAAGTCTGAACAAGTACGTTCTTGCCTAAAAAAATTACATTTTGTGACACAAAAACAATATTATTCATAAAATTACAGTGGATTTGGGCGTCCGCCATGACATTTTAAATGCATACAAGATCCAGTACAAACCAAAAGATTGCAGAAAATGCCTCCTCCTGCTCAGACTCATATACACATAAAGAGAGCTCATCTATAGTTATTTTTTGGACAAATCTGCCTGTTTAAGCTGATCTTAATTCCTCAACAACATCTTTCTAGGAAACACTTTTCCTGAGCTGTAGGACCTTACCGTGAGGACAACACTGTCAGTAACACTCTGACCACTGATCTTACTCTTAAACTGATTCGGATAATTGGGGTCGTTCCAAAACCTGTGATCATGGTCTATGGGAGCAGATCTCTGTGCTGTAATCTAAAGAGACAAATCACACCTTTCAAACATTATTATAGAAAATGATCCGTTTAATGATTGGCTTCGTTCTGCCAGCGGGATATTTGTTGGACTGTTTGTGACTATTATGTATATATATATATATATATATATATTAACCAGAGTCACCGTCCACACTCTGTCGCACAGAATGTCTACTTAACCTGTTACATAAATCCAAATTATCCTCATTAATCTCTGTCTAATTATTGAAAAGCCCAGGCTGAATAAGAGCAGTTCTGCTTAATCGCCTCAGATGTCGGCACAGGGTGAGATGATTTCATATCACAGTCTAATTAAAATGCCCCTGGGGAGCTTCTCTTCATCTGCATGACCTTTGACTTTTGGCATACAGCAGTTCTCACCTGCGGCTCTGCCCTCGTTCTCTGCTGCCCCGCAGGTGGTTGAAATAACAGAAAGGCCTCAGAGAGATGTACGGCAGTAGGGTGCTGCAATTAGGGGTGTTAAAAAAACCCTTCATATCAGGATAAAAATACGTTTTGCTTTAAGTAAATGTAAAATGAACAGAAATGTAGAAACTTTCAACCTCTGAACGTATCCACTGCTTTTTGAGAATGTGCGAGACTTCTAATTCATTAGCCGCTATAGGAAAATAATTAGAAGAATAACAACTTGCAGTAAATGTTAAAACTATTTGTGCTACAAAGCAGTGCATTTGTAATTGCGACAATACATTAAAATAATATGAAAGGAAATACCAGTTTGGAATGTCAAGCAGTATAACTATCGGTTTTGTACCACTAAAAATAACTGGAAGTGGAGGAGACCAGAAGTCTCACACTTTCAAGTTACAAAATGGTGTTACAGCTCTTATGTTAAAAATGTAATGTGGATAGCAGTCTGATATTTGCAACACATATCTGAGATTCAAGGACGTCTTCATAAAAAAAAAAAATGAAGAAGAAATTAAGACCATTAAGCCCTAAACCCATAAATAGTATTGTAATCTTTCAGTTGAACTGTAAAATAAAATGTATTTTTCTTACATTTTTTATTATTTAGTTTAATATTGTAATTTAGAAGCAGTACTACAGTAATATTAGTAATAATAAAAATATTTTTAATTTTACAATATTATTATTATTATTATTATTATTATTATTTTCATGGGATTTTTTTATTCTGTTTAATACTGTAATTCAGAAGCACTACTACTACTACTACTACTATTATTTCTACTACTAAAAATATTTTTATTTTAAAGTATCATCAGTATTATTATTTCCACTGTATTTTTTTATTTTTTTTTAACATTGTAATTTAGAAGCAGTACTACTACTACTACTATTAATAATAATAAATAATAATAATAATAAATAATAAATAATAACATATTTTTATTTTACAGAATTATTATTACTATTATTTCCTAGAAGCAGTAGTACAGTACTATTACTATCACTACTAATAAAAAAAAATATATATTTTACAGTATTATTATTAGCAGTACTAGTAGTAGTACTTATTTATTTATTTATTTATTTATATGGTATTTTTGTTTTATATTGTAATTTAGAAGCAGTACTACAGTACTACTACTACAATTGCTACTATTACTAGTACTACAAATAAAAAATATTGTTATTTTACATTATTATTATTTTTTCATAGCATTTTTAAAATTTTGTTTAATATTGTAATTTAGAAGCAGTACTTTACTACTACTGCTACTACTAGTACTACTAACACAAAATTTATATTTTACAGTATTATTATTATTATTATCATCATCATGGTATTTTTTTTATTTTGTTTAATATTGTAATTTAGAAGCAGTACTACAGTACTACTACTACTACTACTACCACCACTTTTTATTATTAAATATTTTTATTTTACAGTTTTATTTATTTATTTTTCCATGTTTTTTTGTTTTATATTGTAATTTAGAAGTACTACAGTACTACCACTACTAGTAGTAATACTAATAAAAAATATTTTTATTTTACAGTATTATTATTATTCTATTTTGTTAAATATTGCAATTTAGAAGCAGTACTGTACTACTACTGCTACTATTACTAGTACTACTAATACAATTATTTTTATTTTACAGTATTCGTTTTTGTTATTTTCCTAAATACTCATCTTTAATTTACAGTGAAATATTATTTGTATTACAATAAAGATAATCATCATTTTACAGTACTGTTATTTTATTTGACAGTAAGCACAGCAAACCTAAAGTTTTTTCATCTCCACACATTAATCACATTTACAGTCTTTATCAGAAAATTTCAATTATATTTTCCTCCAAATCATGGAGCCCCACTACTATCTTTAATGACCTAATTACCACAAAAATAATAATAATACATTTTTCACATTTTTTTTTTAATTTTTCAAAATCACATCAAAAATAATTTTTCATTTCATAATGCCTTATTTCATTTCTTTTTTTAATGCTTCATCCCCTCTTAAAAAAAGGTGGTCACAGGAGACACATTTAAAACTTATTTAATGCCATCCATAAACAGCAATGTCTCAGATGACCACTTGAGATCGGATCACCCGCGGCGGATGTTAATACCAGATGCAAACAGGGCCAAAGAGAGAGGAGATGCGGCCCCAGGATGCGTGTGCAGCCCTGAAGTGCGTGCTAAAGCTGCTCTTAAGGCTTAACATATATTGAGCATTATGTAAACAGACTCCAAACATTAGTCATCGCCGTTGTGGAAAGACCACGGCTAAAGCTCGGATTAGTTATGTAGGAGGTTATTGTGGATTTTCAAGTTAGAAGCTCGATTTTAGCGGAAGTGCCTGAGCCGAATGCAAAACTCATAAATCAACAATGAAATTACCAACTTTCGAGACCCTGTGGCTCTGAAAGCTCGACTTCTAAACCTTGCTAAGCCTTAGGCAATCGTTATTAAATGCAAATATAACAGGAACACATTAACAGTGTGGTTCCCATTTTCATTAGAGCCGCAATAAGAACAAAATAAAGGGAACCCATTACAGATGAAGGCTTGCGCTGCGACGTTCCATGTAGCGGCGGCGCTAATTGGGAACCTGCTTAAATGCTAGCAGGCGGGAGGGGGAGGTGAGCAGCGACTAGTGGTGCTTTGACAGTCGGTGAATGAACTAAGCACTTCCCTTAACATTAACGTCAAATCGCTCTGTTTGCTTCTCATGCAGGAAGGTGGCAAATTCTCACTTTCCAAAGCATCTTGAGCACAGGCTTGTTCGAAAAAGCTGTAAAACCCAGCACGCAGCCGGCTGCAGATAGGAATAAACAGACAGCGTGCAGCAGATGCTCGCGTGAAAAGTCAACACGCAAGTTCATAGGAGACAACAGGAATTTTTAAATGAAAGAGGCCAAAAAGAGGATCCAAACAGCTATTGTTTACATGATGGCAAAGCTTCCAGTCAAAGCACTGGGACAACAATTCAAAACTGGAAGTACTAGGGAGAAGTTTACAGTACGTGTTCGGTTAAAAAACAAATCCAACCCAATATCAAATTTGAGCTAATATTACCAGAGCCTATAAACAAATCATAAGGCCTCCTCTGCTTTAGCTGAGGTTACAAATGCTTCATAAATTCAAAATCAGTCTCTGCTACTGCTACTGTAATAACACAGAATTGATTTATAGGTGGCAGGGGTTGAGTCAGAGGCTGTGAGTTGTGGGTTCTGATGAAAATGAATGAGAATCTGTCTACCAGTTGGAAACCATTTTTGTACAGCCACTATATTGTTTCTTGTCCACAGTTGAACATTTGAGAAGCAAAAATGAACAAAATGTCCCAATCATAAGAATTTCCTCTAACATGCTCGGTTTGCTTCTCATGCAGAAAGTTTTAAAAATCTCTGCAAACTCTCCAAACCATTTGGTTTATCTATAGATGTTGCAAGTGATATTACTATTTTGTGTTTTGTAAAGTATAAACCATGTAAATCAGGGGTGCCCAACCCTGTTCCTGAAGATCGACTTTCCTG
>JAHKKF010520310.1:0-12104 GCA_019740295.1 Labeo calbasu | reverse complement strand
ATAACATTTAGAAGATGAAAAATAATTTTAAAAAGATTTTAATAAAATAAAAATTCAATATTATTTTATTCTGATTTATTATATATATATATATATATATATGTGTGTGTGTGTGTGTGTGTGTATGTGTGTGTGTGTATATATATATATATATATATATTTTATTTTATTAATTAACAAAAAACAGATAACTCAGTTTTTAAGAATTATGAATAATTTAAGAATAATGTTTTTCTTTGTGCATTCCAATTTATTTCAATCAAACTGTGGTTGGGTATTTTGATTTAAGTGAAAATAGCAAAAACAACAAAAAAAAGAAAAGAAAAAACAGCTAAGTAGCTCAATAAAACAATAAAAAAATTTTACATAATAAAATGATCACATATGTATACATGTATATATATAAGCTGATTTTACTTTTTATTTTTAATGTCTTCTAAATTAAATTAAAATGTGTTTTTCAGATCCGAATTATTCAAATAATTCCTTTGAAAAAATAAATATATAAATAAGTTGTTCATTTAAAATTGTCAGTTTATTAAATTTTTCAACATTGATTTTTTTTAATTGCATTTAATAATATGCTATTTTATTTCAAATAAACATCTTGATAATCCTATATCTTTAACATTATTTAGACGTGTTAATGAATAAACAAAATTTGAAAGGAGGCCGCAAATTATTCAAACAATTGTTTTCTTCAAAATAAAAATGAAATAATATTTAAGAGATTAGATATAATTAAAAAAAAAAAGTTTCTAATAGTTTCAAATTATTATTTTTTTTTATTATTATAAAATATATTATATATTTTATAATTATATAATAGATTTTACAATTATATAATCTTCTGACGTTAAACATTAAATTGAAAATGTAATTAAAATATATATGTAGACTGCAGTTATTCAATATAATTGCATTCAAAAGGAAATTAATATAACATATTTACTCTAGTTAAAAAAAAAAAAAAGACTAAAATGCATTTATTTTATACTAAGTATTGTTCAAGTCTACATATTTACTAACATATCGCTTGAGACTTAATGATGTAAAACTTGTAAGTAAACTATTTGGAGTACTAAAAAAAGTTATACTTTTTAATATTAAACCTCAAATATGTTTTAAAGTCACTATTGATGAGGACTGTATGATCTTTAAATAAAAATTCTTTTATTTAAGGGCTTTGGATTGTGAAACCCTTCAATGTGAGTCACAGCATTGTTTGGTACCGCTGGAATATTTGTTAAACTTGACAATTATCTTTGAGAAATCTTTTGATTATGAGGCTGAAGCACAGGATTCAAGGGCAGTTGGAATTAATGAACAGGTGTTGTAAAGAATAAAACACAACACTGAATGTTTCCTTGTTTTGGCAGACCGGACGGCATGGGCACCGTGACAGAACAGGAGAAGGAGGAGTTTGAGGAGATCAGGACCAGACTGTTGACTTTACTAGAGAAGCAGATCACACATTTCAGGTAAAACAAGCTCCAGAATCCACTTCAGTCCTGAAATAAAGAAATAACAATGGGAAACCAATACAAAACCCAAATAATAGCTCACTATATAATCAAGTCAAGTCACATTGTAGCGCTTTACACAATATAAGTTTCTTGCATTCAAATTGATAATATTATTAAATATTAAAGGAATAGTTCACCCAAAAATGAAGCTTTTTTGAAAACATATTTGCTTCTAGGCCATCCAAGATGTAGAGGAGTTTGTTTCTTTATAGGAACAGATTTGGAGAAGTTTAGCATTACATCACTTGCTCACCAGTGCTCTGCAGTGAATGGGTGCCGTCAGATTGAGAGTCCAAACAGCTGACGAGTAACCCACACCACTCCAGTCTATCAATTAACATCTTGTGAAGCAAAAAGCAGCATGTTTATAATAAAGGCTAAACTACGAGTCCTCAATCAAAAATATTGCTTTCTTCAGTGAAATAGTTGTTTTGTCTGAATCAGGAGTGAAATATGCACAGATCAAGCATCATTTGCAAACCTAAACAGTCCAAAACAGCTCGAAACAAATGTGTTTGTGGGTTTTGATTTGAGAAAACAACATTGGATGGACTTTTTCACTGGACGAAGCCTTATTATGGCTTATGGACTAGTATTTTGGTCAGAATTCGATGCTTTAAAGTTAAAAAACATCTTAACAATACATTTGTTTCTAACAAACACACAGCTTTTCACTTCATATTATGTTAATTGATGGACTGGAGAGGTGTGGATTACTTGTGGATTATTGTGATGTTTTTATCAGCTGTTTGGACTCTCTGGCGGCACCCATTCACTGCAGAGGATCCAAATGGCTAAATTTCTCCAAATCTGTTCTGATGAACAAACTCATCTACATCTTTAAAGACGTATATGTGAGTACATTTTCAGCAAATGTTCATTTGTGGGTGAATTATTCCTTTAATCATTGTTTTAAACCATCAATCTTGTAATGATAATGTAATAACAATGTAATAACTGGTTCCTGAAGCCAGACTAGTTAAAAACCACTGTATAATATCCCTCTTTACTAGTTTACCACACCTCCCCTTATAGGTCCTTGTAATTTAGCATTACATCACTTGCTTAACAATGGATCATCTGCAGTGAATGGGTGCCGTCAGAATGACAGTCTAAACATCTGATTAAAAACATCGCAATAATCCACAAGTGATCCACACAACTCCAGTCCATCAGTTAAATCTCGTGAAGCAAAAAACTGTAAATTTATAATAAAGAAGACAGTCATTAAGACTTCAAACTGCAATCAATAATATTACTTTCTCCACTGAAAATGTCATTTTGTCTAAATTAAATGAGATATATGCACAGATCAAGCACCATTTACAAGAAAAAACAGCTCTAAACAAATATGTTTGTGGGTTTTAATGTGAGAAAACAACATTGGATAGACATTTTCCACTGGAGGAAGCGTTATTATGGATTATGGACTAGTAGTGTGGTCAGAATCGATGATTTAAAGTTAAAAACATCATAACAATGGATTTGTTTCTTACAAACACACAGCGTTTCACTTCACAAAGCGTTAGCTGATGGACTGGAGTGTGGAGTGTGGATTACTTGTGGATTATTGTGATGTTTTTATCAGCTGTTTGGAGACTCTGGTGGCACCCATTCACTGCACAGGATCCATATGGCTAAATTTTTCCAAATCTGTTATGATGAATAAACTTATCTACATCTTTAATGCCTTGAGTATGTTCATTTGTGGGTGAATTATTCCTTTAAGTGTTGTTTTAAACCATCAGTCTTGTAATGACAATGTAATAACAATGTAATAACTGTTTCCTGAAGCCAACTGTAACACTGTAAAACATCTTGGTGTACTCTTTTATCACAACTCCTCCTTATGGGTCCTTGTAATTTGTCATTACATCACTTGCTCAACAATGCAGTGAATGGGTGCCGTCAGAATGAGAGTCTAAACATCTGATAAAAACATCACAATAATCCACAAGTAATCCACACAACTCCAGTCCATCAGTTAGCATCTCGTGAAGCAAAAAACTGTAAGTTTATAATAAAGAAGACAATCATTAAAACATTTTTACTTCAAACTGCAATCAATAATATTACTTTCGTCATTTTTTATGAATTATAAGAGAAATATGCACAGATCAAGCCCCATTTGCAAACCAAAACAATCAAAAACAGCTCTAAACAAATATGTTTGTGGGTTTTGATGTGAGAAAACAACATTGGATGGACTTTTTCACTGGACAAAGCCTTATTATGGTTTATGGACTAGTATTTTGGTCAGAATCGATGGCTGAAAGTTAAAAAAAAAAATATCTCAATGGATTTGCTTCTAACAAACACACAGCTTTTCACTTCATTATGTTAACTGATGGACTGGAGTTGCGTGGATAACTTGTGGATTATTGTCATGGTTTTATCAGCTTTTTAGACTCTCTGACGGCACCCATTCACTGCAGAGCATCCAAATGGATCGATTTCTCCAAATCTGTTCCGATGGACAAACTCATCTCTGTCTTTCAGCAAATGTTCATTTGTGGGTGAACTATTCCTTTAAGCATTGTTTTTAACCATCAATCTTGTAATGACAATGTAATAACAAGCAAAACCAGTGTATAACATCCTGCTTTACTCATTTACCACACCTCCTCCCTTACGGGTCCCCGTTTTGAACTGACCTCCCGGTGGCCCTCCTGTAGAGCACTGGAAACACTAGTAAAGAGGGTTTTAGTCTTGCGGTTGCAGCGACACCTAATAACCAGCTAAAACCACTCAAACAAAAGCTACGAACAACATCTTGGATTATGCAAATGGACAAGGCCGGTGCGGGGCGTGCCGGGGATTAAGCGTGGTTCCCAACCCAAGCTGATTAGAGCTTATTGAGTCACTTGGTAAGTGTGCCTCTTGCCCCGCACGCACGAAAAAAACACGTCGAGGGCCGTTCGGGGGGCACTTTCACACCTGTGGTGTGAGGCCTCCATGAGAAGCACTTCCCTTTGGCCTTCATTCATCCCGGCTGGCTTTGTCTGTACGCGCGCTGACACCTGTCCCTCCTCGATGGGCTTTGGAAAACATCTCTATTTAAGAGATGTAATTATTGTCCCATGATAGCTGAGAAACAGCGGTTTGCGACTGACTCCTTCAGCTTGTGCTCGGTATTTGTTCTTTGTAAGCCGTCAGTTAATTACCACTCGAGTTTTACCTTTGTCTTCTTGCTCGTAGGTACTGTTTCCCCTTCGGGCGTCCGGAGGGGGCTCTTAAAGCCACGCTCTCTCTTCTGGAAAGGGTGAGTGTCTGCCAATTAACTGTGCATGCTTTGTATCTTATATATGTACCAGCCTGAGATGAAATAACTGTAATAAAGTGTAATAAAGAAGTATTTTCTTAGGTTCTGATGAAAGACATCACCACACCGGTCCCACCTGAGGAGATGCGTAAAATAGTTCAGAAGTGCCTGGAAAAAGCTGCGCTTATCAATTACTCCCAGCTGACCGAATACGCCCAGATCGAAGGTTTCTCACAGAATACTTTTCAGGGCTCAACAGTAAGGATTTTTTTTCTCCAAGTATGAAAATCCAAAACACCTGGCAGTGTTTTCAGTGGCTCCAGCACAAAAAAGTACACTAATGTTCGAAAGAAATTAATCCTTTTTTTTAATCTGTCTATATCAGGGGCATTTCCTCCGAGGAGGCAAGGAAGGCAGTGCCTCCTCAAAATATTGGATGAGAAAAAATTGTAGTACATCGCCTCCATCGCGATATGATTAGATATGACTAGTTATGATTGGCTGTGATTGGTTTATGTGATAAATCCCGCCTCTTGTGTGTCTGAATGAACAATATAATCGTCTCACACATTTAGCTATAACTACTTTGTCAAAATAAGACTTAAAGGAGAAGTCCACTTCCAGAACAACAATTTACAAATAATTTACTCACCCCCTTGTCATCCACGATGTTCATGTCTTTCTTTTTTCAGTCGTAAAGAAATTGTTTTTTGAGGAAAACATTTAAGCATTTTTCTCTGTATAATGGACTAATATGGTGCCCCCAATTTTGAACTTCAAAAATACAGTTTAAATGCGGCTTCAAACGATCCCAAATGCAGTTGTAAATGATCCTAGCAGAGAAAGGAGGGTCTTATCTAGCATCTTTAACCAGAATACACAGAGTTCAGGGAAAGCAAGACAAGACGAGCGTTTGAGATTAAAAGGTAGTTAAATTGTATTTTTTTTAATGAAAATAACAGATCGTTTCGCTAGATAAGACCCTTCTTCCTTGGCTGGGATCGTTTAGAGCCCTTTGAAGCTGCATTTGAACTGCATTTTGGAAGTTCAAAATCGGGGCACCAATGAAGTCCATTATATGAAGAAAAATCCTGAAATGTTTTCCTCAAAAACCATAATTTCTTCACGACTGAAGACAGAAAGACATGAACATCTTGGATCACAAGAGGGTGAGTAAATTATTTTTAAATACAAAAGAAAAACTGCTCAGGCTACATTGTGTAGCATCTTTCTTTGTATTGTGATTAAAATGCAGTGGTTGGTTCTAATTTCTAATGGCTTTTTTCTTAAATATGTTTAGTTGTTGTAGTAGCAGCAACTGCAAAAACAGTTTCATGGCCTGGAAAAAATATTTATGGCCAGGAAAATTTTCTCAAGTCACCAGATGTTAGTCATAGGCCCTGCTTGCAAGTGTAGAAATTAGGACAAAAGTATAGTAATTTCCTACTGCAAAATAAGGTAAAATAATATATCTGTGAAATACTAATTTTCATTTATTTTAGTATGCAATTGGTTTGCAGTATATGGCTATTACTGTCATAGGAATAATAATATAAAATCATTATTACTCTTATATTGTAATTTGTTTGGCTTCCAAATTCACCAGCGTGAATGTAATTTAGACTGAGCCACTATATCACAATTAAAAAGAGGATTGAGTCCACTTTAAACCTTAAGTACAAGTCAATTCACCAGCTTTTTCTTTGTTTAGTTTGCACACTGACACGAAGTGCACCAGATATATGAATTTAACTTTAAAATGTACACATTTTTCTTACGGGGGGTGCATGCCCCCAGACCCCCCTAAAGGGACTGAGGTCCACCCACCATAGTCTCATAAAATGTTGTGGGAAACACTGTACAGGTAGTCACAGCCGCATTTACACAAATTCTAGCAGTGTGTACGGAACTGAACTGAACAACTAGTTGTTAATGACGTATTTAAACATGAATCAGAAATGTGTCTTTGTCTGTAAGTGAGATGCAAGAAAATAACAGCGAAAGAATCTTAGAACATTTTGACACAGGGCTAGTTGCGCTCACAAGCCCTGCTCTGAAGTGTCAGTGTTGCCAGATTTTCATAGAAAAAAAACCCAACAAACAAGGACAAAAATCATATCTCATACCCGCAACCGACCTCTTTATTAACTCCATAAAGAGCCTAGCTTTATGAGCTAAGACCAAAAATCATGCCTAAAAGTGCTTGTAAATATGAAGACATGGCAACACTGCAAGACAGCACTCTCTAAAGCAGCCTCCCGAGCATAAACAAAGCACAGCACGTCTATGAGTGGTAGTTTAGTTAAAATTGATGGACAAAAAGAGTATTTAGCCAAAAAAATGAGGCAGATACCAAACAGCTAAATACTTATTCACTCCCGCAAGACGCCAAAATGTTGCTATGATTACAAATGTGGGAGCGACTGCTGTTCCGTACTCACGTGGAACGATAATGTACGGGACTCACTCCCGCATTTAAATGCGGTTGTCACTCCTGAAACTTGCAGTGTGTACTTGGCCTACAGTATGTGTGCACAGAACGTGATTAAGGAGTAAAAGATAAACTGACAACCGAGTTTAGCTGCAGTGTGTACGTGGCCACAGATTCTAGCCTGCATCTTGGAATATATCACCCAAATAATAAGAATTTTCACCAGATACTGTCATTTGAACAAGTAAGTATTTACTTACAGACACTTTTGTTCTGACCAACTGAGGAAAAAAGCATTACAATAAATCATGCTACCAATTGTGATTAAATACACTGACCAAAATTATAAACGCAACACTTTTGTTTTTGCCCCCATTTTTCATGAGCTGAACTCAAAGATCTAAGACTTTTTCTGTGTACACAAAAGGCCTATTTCTCTCAAATATTGTTCACAAATCTGTCTAAATCTGTTAGTGAGCACTTCTCCTTTGCCGAGATAATCCATCCACCTCACAGGTGTGACATATCAAGATGCTGATTAGACAGTATGATTATTGCACAGGTGTGCCTTAGGCTGGCCACAATGAAAGGCCACTATAAAATGTGCAGTTTTTCTGTATTGGGGGGCTCTGGGGGGGTCAGAAAACCAGTTAATATCTGGTGTGACCACCATTTGCCTCACACAGTGCAACACATCTCCTTCACATAGAGTTGATCATGTTGTTGATTGTTGCCTGTGGAATGTTGATCCACTCCTCTTCAATGGCTGTGCGAAGTTGCTAGACATTGTCAGGAACTGGAACACGCTGCCGTATACGCCTATCCAGAGCATCCCAAACATGCTCAATGGATGACATATATGCTAGCCATGCAAGAACTTGGATGTTTTCAGCTTCCAGGAATTGTGTACAGATCCTTGCAACATGGGGCTGTGCATTATCATGCTGCAACATGAGGTGATGGTCGTGGAAGAATGGCACAACAATGGGCCTCAGGATCTCATCACAGAATCTCATTCAAAATCTCATTACAATATCTCATTCAAAATACCATCAATAAAATACACCTGTGTTCGTTGTCCATAACGTACGCCTACCCATACCATAACCCTACTGCCACCATGGGCCACTCGATCCACAACGTTGACATCGGCAAACCGCTCACCCACACGACACCATACACGCTGTCTGCCATCTGCCCTGTACAGTGAAAAATGGGATTCATCCATGAAGAGAACATCTCTCCAAAGTGCCAGACGCCATTGAATGTGAGCATTTGCCCACTCAAGTCAGTTACAACGACGAACTGCAGTCAGGTCGAGACCCCGATGAGGATGATGAGCATGAAGATGAGCTTCCCTGAGACAGTTTCTGACAGTTCCCGGGCTGGTGTGGTTACATGTGGTCTGCTGTTGTGGGGCTGGTTGGATGTACTACCACATTCTCTGAAACGCCTTTGGAGACGGCTTATGGTAGAGAAATGAACATTCAATTAACGGGAAACAGCTCTGGTGGACATTCCTGCAGTTGCACGCTCCCTCAAAACTTCTGTGGCATTGTGCTGTGTGATAAAACTGCCTTTTATTGTGCACACATCTGTGCAATAATCATGCCGTCTAATAAGCATCTTGATATGCCGCACCCGTGAAGTGGATGGATTATCTTAGCAAAGGAGAAGTGCTCACTAACACAGATTTAGACAGATTTGTGAACAATATTTGAGAGAAATAGGCCTTTTGTGTACATAGAAAAAGTTTTTGATTTTTGAGTTCAGCTCATGAAAAATGGGGGCAAAAACAAAAGTGTTGCATTTATAATTTTAGTCAGTGTATAAGGATCGCTTAGCTCATATCATATCAAATTGTGCAAATTATTATTATTGTTATGCTTTATCAAATTGTTAATGTTAACAACATCAGCATTGTGTGACTGTGTATTTAGCGTCAATTTCTGTACAGTCTAATCTTTAATTGTCATACAATTCGAATTTCATGTAAAGAAATTATGTTGCATAGAAGTGGTTATCTTTAAAATACAAATCTTGTGTAATCCCACGTAGGCTATATGTAATCAGATGCGCATTTAAAACTGGAATATAATTTAATTTAAGTCACATGTGTTTCATAAACACAATCTGCCATCAAAGGGAAAAAATTAATTATTCCAGCTGCTGTAAGAAAAGGCTATAAATGATCCAGCACCTGCAGCATCCTCACATGCAATATAGCCTACTAGCCGGGACACCGCCTTTATGTTTACAGATGTTACGCAGTGACATGCTCAAATTTTTTTTCGCAAATTCTTACCAGTACCACTCAAATTAGAATGTAAATTGGGCTGAAGTAAGGAGATTTGAACACTGGCTGGTTATGTACTCGCTCAAAAATTGATTTCGAATCATTTTTAACTAAAACAGGTTGCAGACAGCTTTAACTAATTAAAATTGTTGAAAATATTGTTATTTATAAAGAAAATTTGCAACAATTATTGCAAAAAAATATTATTACTGAAAGTTTGTACAGTTAATACAGGAAACTCTGTGACAGCAGTCGAAATGGGAAGTTGAGTTATCCTGGGAAGTTTTGAACCTGAAGTAATTTCTTTGAGTGAGGCTGGCAAAATCCTTATTGTTGAGCCCTTTTGATACATTTTCTTTTAGATCTTAACCTATAAACATGTTTTTAGCGGTTAACATCTTGTGTGAATATTTTGATGTCTGTATTTCAGCCGACAACAGTCAGGCGTCTCCGGAGAAAAGGCTGGAGGACATGATCAGACTGGGAGAGCTGTGTATGGAGGTGCTACAACAGAACGACGAGCATCACTCTGAGGTAAAACCCACAGAACATTTCTCCTTAAAGTCTTGCTACTGCTTTTTGAAGACCAACCGGTGACATCTTGTCTTAGTTCAAACTATTTCCTGCTGAGAAAGCATTTATTATGTCTTCGTATCAGTGCTTTTTATTCCTCGTTTCTCAATATCCAACGTGATATTCCGCACCAGCAACATGGTGAATTCGCCATCGATCTTGTGACGTCTCTTTACAACATATGTTCAAAGAAACCCGCAGTCACGTAGACAGAGAATCAATCTTTGTTTATCATCAGGCCTTTTGGCGTTGCGTGTTGCTCCAGAAGGTATTGCATGATCATTTCAGAGCAGACTCGTGATCATTTACCGTCTCGCTGTCCATTTACTCCGCCACGTTGCCATAACAGCTGTTAGCGAGTGACAGCTTACCCGTCCAATGCCAGCTCCTAGTAGCGGCGCAGGAAAACAACGCCCACGGCCCATCTGCACAGGGCCAGCGCCCGCGAACGCTCTCACATCAACATTAAAAAAATAAAAAATCGAACGAAACTGATCAATCCTAGGTGTTCAGGTTTCGTTGACAGATACCTGAACATTTTACTAAATAAAAATGTAAATGTAGACATCTGCTCGCAAAGTACCAGGCTATTTTTAGGCTGTACGCTTGCAACAGCTGTCACAGACGACAGAGACACTGATGCCAAAACGCTTGCGCCTAACAAGACAAATGTCCCACATGCTGTCACTAAGGAAACATCAAGGTGTGTGTGCGTGGTACGCGCAGATCTACATTAGTGAAATTATCTTCACACTTGCAATTTGTACAGTAAAAGCAAGGAGTAAAACATTTTTGTCTGATACAGCGTGTACAGTGTTTCACTGTTCAGTGTTCACTATGCATGTGTCGAACGAATGGAGGAAAACATTTGTCTGTCTCATATTTTTTTCTCTCTTTCTCTCTACTGCTTTTGTGTTTGTAAATGCATTAGGGAAGAGAGGTAAGAATCTTATATTTCACTCTCATGCCGTGTTGTGTTGTGCTGTCTAGCATTAGCAAAAAATACATGGCTGCTTCTCTTTGGACAGCCTTTTATTTGATCATGCATGCTTTTACTAGCAGGTTGGATATATAGGTTTTATTATTTTAAAAAAGATCCTGAAATCAATACTTTTTAATACATTTATTCAGCAAGGATGCATTCAATTTATTAAAAGTGACAGTAAAGACATTTACAGTGTTACAAAAAAAATTATTTTTAAAAAACGTTCTATCCATGAAGGAATCTTGATAAAAATGTATCACGGTTTCCACAGAAATGTTAAGAATTTATCATATTTAGCAAATCAGCATATTAGAATGATTTCTGAAGAATTATGTGATTGAAGACTGCAGCAATGATGCTGAAAATTCATAGAAATTCATAAAAAAATCAATTAATTGCAATATGTAGTTATAAGTCTGAATGTATAAATAAAAATTGTTAAAGGGTTACTCCACCCAAAAAAAAAAATGTGTTTTTGTCATTAATCATTTACCCCCATGTCGTTCCAAACCTGTAAAATCTTTGGTCGTCTTTGGAACACAATTTAAGATATTTTGGATGAAAAATATCTGTCCCATTGACTGCCAGGTAAATACCACTGTAAAGACCCAAAAAAGTATGAAAGGCATCGTCAGAATACTCCATCTGCCATCAGTGGTTCAATCTGAATTTTATGAAGTGATGAAAATACTTTTTGTATGCAAAGAAAATATTTTTTTTTCATCCAAAATATCTTAAATTGTGTTCCAAGGACGAACGAAGCTTTTACGGGTTTGAAACGACATGGGGGTAAGTGATTAATGACAAAATTTTCATTTTGGGGTGGAGTTTAATATGTATAAATGTAAGTGTATATTTATATTTATATTTGCATTTAAGATTTATAGATATGCACTCCGGTTTAGAATTATGTAGTCAGTAATTATATAGACCAAAATTATAAATGCAACTCTTTTGTTTTTGCCCCCATTTTTCATGAGCTAAAGACTTTTTCTATGTACACAAAATTTCCATTTCCTCTTTTAATTTCT
>JAHKKF010520308.1:7920-25589 GCA_019740295.1 Labeo calbasu | reverse complement strand
TCCCGGTATCTTTGTGCATTCAAAATGCCATCAATAAAATGCACCTGTGTTTGTTGTCCATAACATACACCTGCCTATACCATAACCCCACCGCCACCATGGGCCACTCGATCCACAGTGTTGACATCAGCAAACCGCTCACCCACACAACGCCATACACGCTGTCTGCCATCTGCCCTGTACAGTGAAAAAGGGATTCATCCGTTAAGAGAACACTTCTCCAAAGTGGCAGATGCCATCAAATGTGAGCATTTGCTCACTTAAGTCGGTTACAACGACGAACTGCAGTCAGATCGAGACCCCAATGAGGACAATGAGCATGCAGATGAGCTTCCCTAAGACGGTTTCTGACAGTTTGTGCTGAAATTCTTTGGTTATGCAAACCGATTGTTGCAGCAGCTGTCCGGGTGGCTGGTCTCAGACAATCTTGGAGGTGAAGATGCTGGATGTGGAGGTCCGGGGCTGGTGTGGATACACGTGGTCTGCGTTTGTGTGGCTGGTTGGATGTACTGCCAAATCCTCTGAAATGCCTTTGGAGACGGCTTATGGTAGAGAAATAAACATTCAATTCACGGGCAACAGCTCTGGTGGACATTCCTGCAGTCAGCATGCCAATTGCATGCTCCCTCAAAACTTGCGACATCTGTGGCATTGTGCTGTGTGATAAAACTGCACATTTTAGAGTGGCCTTTTATTATGGCCAGCCTAAGGCACACCTGTGCAATAATCATGCTGCCTAATCAGTATCTTGATATGCCACACCTGTGAGGTGGATGGATTATCTCAGCAAAGGGAAAGTGCTCACTAACACAGATTTAGACAGATTTGTGAACAATATTTGAGAGAAATAGGCTTTTTGTGTATATAGAAAAAGTCTTAGATCTATAAGCTCAGCTCAGGAAAAATGGAGGCAAAAACGAAAGTGTTGTGTTTATAATTTTGGTCAGTGTATTAAAAGTACATGATAAAAAAAAATATATATATATATATATATATATATATATATATACATACATATATATAATTTTTGTTTTTGGAAAATGGAACTGAATATCATTAGTATTATTATTTCCTTTATTTAGCCAGGAGAGACTCACTGAGATAATGAAAATCTCTTCTTCCAGAGAGATCTGGTCAAGACTAGTCAAGATGTTAGATATGCGGTTGCACATTTAGCCTTGATCTCTACCCTGAATTGGACTGAAGCAGAGTGCGTTCAGAGCATAAGAAGAACATGTTCAGAGTGTGACAGAATGCTGCGTCTCTGCTCGTATCCGGATAGACTGTGACACAAGTGCTGTTCAATTATTCATCACATGGAGTAAACAGAGATAAGCTGAACACAGACTGGGACGGGGTTTGATAACGACTCCCGCTTGAGTTCACTCAGACACGATGCCCAGCGCAAATCTAACACTGAACCCACGCTAGGCCTGCAGAGATGCAGAGAGCTCTGTCCTGGCAGATTCCTGGAATCGCTCTGAATGCAATGGAGTCTTGTGGTGCAGAGATTAATTTTCTGGGTGTTTTAACTGTTTTGTCGTGGTAAGGCATAACAGCGTAATTGAAGCCATTACGAATGTGGAAACACATTCAATGTGGCTTCTCATGCAAACATGGGTGTGCCATAGTCATTTCATACTGTTTGCCAAGCGTTCCTCAAGTGGCCATATAGACAGGCAGTATTCTAGAGATTGATGTTGATGTGGCCATAATAGTGACCAAAGTCCTCATTTACTGAAGCATTTTGTTTGTGAAATCCTGTTTTGTTTTACAGAGATGTCATAGTGGCATTTTTAGTAGCATTTGCTCTATTCATATCTTGTCATTGAAGGATTTATGCAAATGTTTAAAGTGAGGTACTCTGATATCTCACACCACAAACTAACTGTACTGAATGTGCACTTGTAGTCTACTTTAATCTTTTAAAAAAACTGTACTTGAAGATAATATAATATTAATGAAATGAAAGGTCACTTATGTGAATTTAGGAAAGACACTTTATTGCCCTATCTTAACATACACTTTGTAATGGTGTTTTTTTAAAAAGAGTACTTATTATAGAAATAAAACTGATTTATTGTAAGTGTGAACTTAATGTAATGTTTTCAGGCATTTAACACAATTGTAATTAAATGAATATGTGTTTTAGATTGAACTTGTACTAAATGAAAATAGCTGGACTTTAAAGTGTTTTCGACCAACTTAAAGGGATAGTTTACCCTAAAATGAAAATTAATCAATGATTTACTCACCCTCAAACCATCCTAAGTGTATATTATTTTTTTTCCCCTCAGACAAATGCAACCTGAGTTATATTAAAAACTGTCGTGACACTTCCAAGCTTTATACACTGCAAAAATGCTTTTCTTGCTAAGATTTTTTGTCTTGTTTCCAGCCAAAATATCTAAAAATTCTTAAATCGGGAAAGATTTTCTAGACAAATAAAAGTTATTGCCTTGTTTTCAGAAAAAAGAAGTCAAAATTAAGGGAGTTTTTGCTTGAAACAAGCAAAATAATCTGCCAGTGGGGTAAGCAAAATAATCTTGTTTTCTGCTTGAAATAAGATTATGTTGCTTACCCCATTGGCAGATTATTTTGCTTGTAATTTGGAAGTAATTTAGCACATTTATGTACAATAAATGTAATACCAAATAACACACTACAGTTCAAATTATAATCAAGTTCTTTACATGTGCTTTAGTATGTTAGCCAACATTAAAGTGTAGTTCTTTAAAGCATGACAACAGACTATTAAAACACGATAATTTAAAATGTAATTTACAGTAAAACGTTTAATTTGACATTATTACAAAGTCCACTTTTTAAAAGTGTACTTAAGTGTGTGAAGAAACTGTTTAAGTACACTTAAGTGGCCTTTTACTTCATTAATATTACATTATGTAATAGATTTAAAATGCATTAATTTTATACTAAGTATAGTTCAAGTCTATCAGCATATTTACTGACATATCACTCAAGACTTACTGATATGAATTTTTTTAATGAATTATAAAAAATAGAATTAAACTTAATTTGGAGTACTACTTGTGCAAAATGCACATTTCTTAATGTTAAGCTTAAAATATGTTTTAATGTCACTATTGAGGAGGATTGTATGATCTTTCAATAATATCGGTCTTTAAATACAAAATATTTAAAGTGTACCTAAAGTATACTTTAGCAAAATCAAATATACTTAAGTATATCTTTAGTTGGACTTCAGCACTACTTCCAGACAATTAAAGTGCATTAAGTACAAAATTAGTTCCTGACTTTAAGTGTACCAGTTTGGTATACTAAAAGTACAGTTGCAGGGTATTCTTATTAAGTGCATAATTTGTACATTTATTTGTAGTATACTTTTAAATACATTTTATTTTTCACTAGGGCAGTTTTTTTAAATATACTTTTAATTACTTTCGGTGCAGTTAAACACTCTAGCAAGAGAAACCAAGTATTTAAGTTAAAATATCCAAATGCCTTTTTAAATGCACAATTGAACCAGCTTGAAATATAACATTTTGAGCATTTTAAAGCTACATTTATGATAGAGCTGTTGTCAGACTTCATTGCTGTTGCAACCTGTTATGAAAACAATTCTGACCGGACATTTTGCTCTTTTCCTATTCAAGTAGATGGAGCTGCACTAGACTGTCCTACATACAAAACAGCCGCCTGGGGAAATTACAAGTCGGCTCCCGAGTGAACTGACTTGCCTAAAAGGGACTTAAACTTACACCTTACCACTTTCAAATTCATAACTAAGACTTCAAAAAGCAGTTAAAGAAGTAGTCTGTACATATTAGATGCTGTAGAGTTGTACAGTGGTCTTTTTGATAGTGGGGCCTCAGCTGCAGGCTGTTTATTTGATAACTTCAGTGAATCTAAGTGCACAGGTGGCTATTAGATGAACAGTTTCATCAGCAGTACCTTACACCCTTTCTCTCTAAAAGAAGGGCTTTAATCCATGCCATCATTGTTCAAGTAATTAAACAGTTTAATATCATTATCTGTTAAAGCTGAGTCTCAAACAATTTACAGTTGTTTTTCTTTAGATTGTGTATGTGACAAAGCCCAAACCCCACAGAACAATTTAAAAGATGTACTTTTAGAACCTTCATCCTTCAGGACAGTTGCTTCACTCATTGGTCCCATCAGTGACTTGTCTTTTCAGTCTATAAATGGTTTTAGATGTTTCTCCACTGGGAAACCTGTAAGTTAACTCAGCTAAATTAGGTTTCTTTTGTTAATAAGCAGGAGAGCTCTGCTCAGTGTGGCAGATTAAAGGACAAAAGGGTTTTGTTAGAGGCTTTACGTGGATTTACTGGAGTCTGGGGGTCGTCTGCCCTACTCAGGACAGACAGTTTAAATGTGGCTTTTTAACTTTACACAGCCCGAGGGTCTTGTCTTGTGTGCCCTCCCCTGTGGCACACACACACACACATATGCTGTGTGACAGTGAATTGTAGAGACAGGGGGTTTTTCCAGGCAATGCATGACTCATTCATCACATTTTGTTTTACTTTATCCCTCACAATATCTGATGTTTATGCTTTAAAATAAATGAATATAATCAGCCAGTGGAACGACAAATACTCAAGATACATTCCTGCAGTCATACTATTGCATGCGTTATTAAATGTTTTAATGTTGTGATTCATACTGGTGCTGGTTGGTTTGGTTAATGGCTTATTAATCTTTGTTCAAGATGCTTATTAAAAAAATGAAAAAATACTTAAAAAACCAAAGCTGCTGATAGTGTGGGTGTAACTGTTGTGCTTTATTGAGTTAAAGGATAAAAATCCATGTTTCATTTCCAAAATTAATCTACATTTATTGGCGTCTCACATTAGCATGTCACTAATGTGATTCTATTGAGCTTTTAGTCACCAACCACATGCTGGGAAAGAAACTGTCAGTCCTCTCTTTATTACAGCCTACTGAGGAGAAAACCCAAAGAAATTAGTTAGTTTTTTTTAATATCAGTTTTATTTACTTATTATTCACAGTGCGGTGTCTTGAATTCAGTCATCACAGATGATAATTATTATATACAGTTTCCTCAATTCCTAACAGACTATAAATGATGCATTTGGCCCAGTTTCCCAAACTATTCATTTTGTTCTCAAAACAAAAACACATTTCTCAAAACACATTTCACCTGTTTTAACACGTTCCAATTTTCTCAATGTTTTACCCCAAACTCAACACAAAAATGCTCTCATTTTATGCAGGGTTAAAGGCACAATATGTAAGTTTTTTTTGTATTAAAATATCCGAAAAACCACTAGGACAGTATTGTATATATCGCAGACTTGTGTACTTACATTATCCCAAATGTTTCGAAGAATGTTTAAATCAAGAGAAATAAGCAATTTTTACTAGTGTAATGGACCGTATCCTTGCGTCGCCTACCAATGACGTCACACATCCTCGATTTTCCAGTTTTACTTTGTAGAAAACATGGAAACCCCAAAGACACTTTAATATGTTATGCATTTTATGAGACAGGTGACGAATGCACACAGTAGCATTAGAACAGAGCTCATCCATGGACATGATTTCTGCCCTAGTACCTTTGGATTGCATTGGCTGTGAGGATAAAGGCAACAACTCCCATGATTGCACACTCAATCACAGCATCATCAAACTATGCCTTTGGTTCTTATTTGTTTTGAATATGCGCCATCTCGTGGCAAAAACTTACATATTGTGCATTTAACCGAGTTCTCATTCAGATAACACAAGTATACAATATAATTACCTTAAAGGGTCAGTTCACCCCAAAATGAAATGCTGTCATTAATTACTCATCCTCATGTCGTTCCAAACCCACAAACCCATCGTTCATCTTCAGGACACAAATTAAAGGAGAACACCACTTCCAGAATAACAATTCACAAATAATTTATTCACCCCTTTGTTATCCAAGATGTCCATGTCTTTCTGTCTTCAGTCGTGAATAAATTATGGTTTTTGGGGAAAGCATTTCAGGATTTTTCTCCATATAATGGACTTCATTGGTCCCCCGATTTTGAACTTCCAAAATGTAGTTTAAATGCAGCTTCAAAAGGCTCTAAACGATCCCAGCCGAGGAAGAAGGGTCTTGTCTAGCTAAACGATCAGTCATTTTTTTTGAAAATAAAATTTTTGATACTTTTTAAGCACAAAAGCTTGTGTAGCACAGGCTCTGGGATGTGCGTTCACGGCACTACGTACTATTGAATCACGTCGAAAGGTCATGGGGAACTACAGACCCAGTGTTTACAAAGCAAACGCATAAAGACTAAGAAAGTACAAGTAAGTAAAACACTGTTTACAAACAAAAAGGTACAACAATGTCCTCCTCTCAAGTTGTAGGAGAAAATAAGGATTTTTCGCCATACTCAGTACACAGACGCTGAACTTAGACGTGATTTGTAGTAGTGATGGGAAGTTCGTCAATCATTTTACCGACTCGGACCTTTGAGTTTCGTTCAGCAAAATGAACAAATCTTTTTTAGAGTCATTTCGTTAAAATAATTAAAATGATACGTGTTACTTCCCTAACACATCTACTGCTTACACAAACGTTGATCACACTACAAATAAAACAAAACTATAATGCTATAAGAAACAGAAAAGATTAATTCATTGTCTACCTGGGTCTTTAGTCTGTGATTAACTCACCTCACCTCTTATCTGACAAGTTTTCGGGTTTGAGTTGTTTGTTCATCACATGACAGCCCCATAAGATGAACGAACGACTCAAAAAACCCGAAGACTTGAAACTGGTGAACTAATTCCAGTACAGAACCTAACAGGATGTTGCACATGTGCGACTGAACGAATCACTCCCCGAGACGACTCAAAATAAAAGAATCATTCAAGAATGACCCATTACTAATTCATAGCATCGTGGACGTGCATCCCAGAGCCTGTGCTACACAAGCTTTTGTGCTGATAAAGTATACAAATTTTTTTTTTTTTAAATGACCGATTGTTTCTCTAGATAAGATCCTTCTTCCTAGAGCCCTTTGAAGCTGCATTTAAACTACATTTTGAAAGTTCAAATCAGGGCACCAATGAAGTCCTTTATATGGAGAAAAATCCTAAAATGCTTTCCTCAAAAATTTCTTTACGACTGAAGACAGAAAGACATGAACAGGTTGGATGACAAGGGGGTGAGTAAATTGTTTGTAAATTGTTGTCCTGGAAGTGGACTTCTCCTTTAAGATATTTTTGATGCAATCCGAAAGCTTTCAGACCCTGCTAGACGACAACACCTCTGACATGTTCAAGGCCCAGAAACGTGGTAAGAACTATAGGGCTGCACGATAAATTTAAATGAAATTGCAATCACGATTAGGCAGAAGCTACGATTGTCATGCATATATTTCAGTGAAGCGCAGTTCTGTGATCAGCAGTAAATATTCATCCGAAGCCAGAGGGCGCTCTTGTGCAAAAACTCTGACTACGCCCAAAAAAGAAATCGCTGCAGCTAAATAAACAGAAGATTTAACTGCTTTCACTAATTCAACATGACTAATAAACACACGTCTACGACAATATATGATTTATCTGAGTTATTATTATAATTTTTATTATAATAAAGTATATTTATAATGCAATACCTTTATCATTGCTTAGAATGCTATGAAATATGTTGTGTGCCTTATTCTGTGTAAAAAAAGCCACACCACCACTGAAGGATTTATTTCAAACACTCGACTGACATTATGAAGTGAGTTTGTAGTAAAACATGTTATTAAATGTGGTATTTTCACATGCTTTCAGATGTACTACACAGAGCAGTAGTTCACTGAGAAGCTACGCAAACAGCTGTCATTATCACAAACGATTTCTTCGATTTCATAACTGCGCAATAATATCGTCTGCAATTTTTTTGTGTGACCTATCAGTGACTACGGCTCTGTGTAGTAATTGCTGCTCCATTTGAAAGCAGGTGATGGAGATTTACTGCTGATTACACAACCGGCTTTACTCACAAAATGTGCATGGAAATCGCATTCGCAGCCCTAGTAAGAACATCGTTAAAATAGTCCATGTGACATCATGTAATGTTATGAAGGTACGAGAATACTTTTTGTGCATAAAGAAAACAAAAATTACGACTAATGTTGTTAGTCTTGAACGTGTCAGAAAGTTCTAGGATTTCATTAAAAATATCTTAATTTGTGTTACCAAGATGAACGAAGGTCTTACGGGTTTGGAACGACATGAGGGTGAGTAATTAATGACAGATTTTTCATTTTTGGGTGAACTATCCCTTTAAGCATCACAGTATGAGCTTAAATAGCACACATTTACCTTGTGTAAACATTATGTAGTAAAACTTATGTCACACAGGTTAGAATCTCAGGATAATATAAACAAGAGCATAGATGATTATGTGCTTTGGAAAATGAATCCTAGTGGTGAGAGACAGAGAAAGAAAAGAGGAAAAGAAAAACGAAGGGAATGGGGTCAAAGGTCATTCGTTTCTGATGAAATATAAAGCATTATAGTTGACCGTGTTCTTGTGTACGGACTGACCATGAGAGAAGTTGGCCTGCAAGAGACTTTCACTATTTGGTGTACAGTAAACACTGTAGCACATGTTTACGCTTGCAAACTCATAACAGTTGAACTGATTTGAAGTCAAGTGCATCATACATGTACTGCATTTTTGCAGAACTGAGAGACAACTGTCTAGGGGAGATAAAGAAAATCTTCTGCCAGAAGACTACTGTAAGAAAGGCTCTATATGGCAAATAAGGTAATTGTCAATACTGTAATGCAATTTGACAGAAGATGCTAATTATGTTTAATTATTTATTTACTTAGACTGTAATTGTCAGTACACTGCATTGTGGTGCATATACAGAGTTCATATTTGATTCTTTGGTTTGATCTTTTCTAGTGCTTTTCATCTACTGCAAGATTTTTTTTTACAGATGTAATGAAAACTATTTTTTAAAGCTTATTTCTGAATTTCACTGTATCTGCACCCCTCTGTTTATGTTGTGTGCTGTAATTGACTTTGACTTGCATTGATTCCTGATTCCTAAAATGAAGTTTTTGTAAGAGTGTTTTAAAATAATCTCATTAGTGTTCTCTAGGCAGTGAAGAAGTGTGTGAATTTGTGAGGTTTGTGTGTCATCTGAGGCCAAATATTAGCTTCTGACAAATGAGAATGTGTTTTTGACTTTGAAATTGTATTTATAGTTGTTAGAAAATG
This sequence comes from Labeo calbasu, assembly GCA_019740295.1. Taxonomy (NCBI): domain Eukaryota; kingdom Metazoa; phylum Chordata; class Actinopteri; order Cypriniformes; family Cyprinidae; genus Labeo; species Labeo calbasu. Next base: position 16,366 of record JAHKKF010520308.1, on the reverse strand, counting down.
GTGAATTGTTTCATGAATTGTGTGTTCACAATCGAGAAAAAAACGTAAGAAAAAAAAAAAAACATATAATATAATATAATATAATATAATATAATATAATATAATATAATATAATATAATATAATCAGTGCTGGGGAAAGTTATTTTTAAAATGAATGCATTATAATTTTCAGTTTTTAGTTATTAATTTACACTATTTAGTTACTGTTTACGGAACGTATTGTGTTACATTAGTTTTGTGTTACTTTTTAAATCTGGGCAGAGTTTGCTTGTTTGTTTTAATATAAAAAGTTATATTTTTGGCAAATGTAAAAGCCCGTTCACACCAAAAGCCTCAGGCTGAAGGAAAAGTAAATTCACGTCTGTACAGCAGAATGCAAAAGACGAAAGTTAAACACTCTTCAGCAATAAAAAAAAGAATAACAAATGTTAGTTTATCTTGAGTTATTTTTGCTTATTAATATGACTGAATTGCATCATCGAAGGTCAGCAGCAAAGACGTTGGTTAACAAGGTTTGTGTCATATTCTGAGTTGCATTTAGCTGTTTTTATTCATTTTGAGTAAACCTGATTTTTTTTTTTTTGTGAGTGATTAAATAATGCATGTTCACATTTATTCTAGAACTAAAATAAAATCTTACTCCCGATTTCTGTCAATATCAATCAATAAATGGTGGAAAAAAAGTAACTGGCATTACTTATTTGAAAAAATAACTCAGATATTTTCTTGTAAATTAAAAAAGTAACGTTTTACTTTCCTAGTTACTTGAAAAAAGTAATATTATTACATAACTCGCGTTACTTGTAATGCGTTACCCCCAACACTGAATATAATGTAATATAATATAATATAATATAATATAATATAATATAATATAATATAATATAATATAATATGTGACCCTGGATCACAAAACCAGTCATAAGTAGCACGGATTTATTTGTAGCAGTAGCCAACAATACATTGTATGGGTCAAAATTATCGATATTTTTTTATGCCAAAAATCATTAGAAAATTAAGTAAAGATCATGCTCCAGGATATTTTGTAAATTTCTTACTGTAAATATATCAAAACTTATTTTTTGATTAGTGATACACATTGATAAGAACTTCATTTGGACAGCTTTAAAGGTGATTTTCTAAATGTCTCAATTTTCTCAGTATTCTTCAGATTCCAGATTTTCAAACAGTTGTATCTCAGCCAAATATTATCCTATCTTATCAATCTCAATTAAAAAAATGACCCTTATGACTGGTTTTGTGGTCGTGAATCATATAATATAATATAATATAATATAATATAATATAATATAATATAATATAATATAGGCTATATTTTTACAAAATATGTTTTTTTTTTAATTATTTAACACTTTTATTAAGCATGAAATTGGATGAAATTGATCAAAAGTAACAATAAAGACTTTTGAAAAGTAAAATAAATGAATAAATAGTTAATTTAAAAGTGTTACAAAAGATTAATTTCAAATAAGTGTTGTTCATTTCAACTTTCTAGTCATCAAAGAATCCTAAAAAAAAATTTAAGTTGTCCACAAACATATGAAGCAGTACAGCTGTTTTTTTTTTAAACATTGATAATAACCAGAAATGCTTCTTGAACAACAAATTAGCATATTATTATTTCTGAAGGATCAAGTGACACTGAAGACTGCAGTAAAGATGCTGAAAATTCAGCTTTGATCACAAGAATAAATTACATTTTAAAACATATTACAGTAGAAAACTATTATTTCAAATTGTAATAATATCCTACCATTTTGACTGTATTTTTGCAATACATGAGTCACACGCAACAGATGTTACAGCGTGGCTGGCAGATGACAGGACAGGGTTGACATGCTGAGTAAATTGAATGTGAAATGCTCTGCCATCTGCTGGCAGCAACAGTAATTACAACATGCCAAGATGCCTGACAGGATATGAGCTCTGAACCGCTTATAAATAGCAGATTGCAATGCCATAGATACACATCTAATATCTGTCACGGCAAATATCATCCGCGCTTTCAAAACCCTCGCAGGTTTATCTTCACAAGCAGTGGTTTTTATTTGAACGGGCTCACTGCGTCGAGTGGTTTCAAGCTGTCGTGAGTCATATTTTTATGCTGCCGAAAACCAATAAAGATGCAATAGCTGAAGTGGAGAGATGAAAGTTATTACTAAAATAGATTTTCTACTTTTTCTACAGTTGCTTCAAAGAATATATAATTGACCAGGACCATTTTCTCTCAAACTAACCCAAATAATGAAGATTGCTTTAGCATGTTGGCGACAGTCGGAGCAGATCTTGATGGCTAGATTATAAAGCTGTTGAACGGCTGTTGATTGGGGTGTTAATTGTTGCGGAGGCGTAATGCTGGTCACATGATTATAGCAGGAGGGTTAAAGAGGATGTCTATTAAACACAGGCCTATGGGTTTGATAACTCCACTCTGAAACTCATCTCTTACTCTGCTTGTCAGACTGACACGCTCTAAATATCTGAATTTTTGCCTGGTAGATGATGAAATGAGTGAGAAAATCTCATTCATTAACACTGAAGGAGGGACCATATCTGTGATGTAGTGACAACATCACAGAAACTTAAACTGTCCCTTTAAACCAGTGCTGTTCAGCCCTGCTGTTATCCAACATAATAGTCAAAGGTTCCCTCATAGGCAATATCAGGTGTTGCTGTAACAGTATTTCTGCTAGAATTATGACAAAACTGCTTGATAATGAACTTTTTTTTTTTTTTTTTTTTTCAGAAAACTATTTAAGATGCATTTAATAATCACAGATAACTTGTTTTTCACTGATTATCACAGGTAATTAGATAAACAAACATTGTATTTAAAGGACAAAATGTTGAGAAAAAATATTTAATATTATTTAGTATTATAATAAACAAAACTTTTAATTTCATAACCACAGATAATTTATTTTTCACTGATTAAGGACAGATGTTAAGAGAAAAACACTAGTATTATATTAAACAGAAAGAAAAACATTTAATTCCATAATCACAGATATTTTTTCACTGATTATCAAATGCTATTTATTAAACACACACTTTATTTATTTATTTGACAAGGTTTTGATACAATAAGAAAATAAGGACAAAATGTTAAGGAAAAATATTTAATTTTATTTAGTATTATAATAAACAGAAAACAAACAAATAAACAAAACATTTAATTCCATAACTACAGATAATTTATTTTTCACTGATTATCAAAGGCAATTAAGTAAACAAATACTTTATTTATTTATTTATTTTACTTATTTGTTTATTTGACAAGGTTTTGTCATAAGAGGACAAAATAAGAACAAATGTTAAGAGAAAAAAACAAACAAACATTTATTTCCATGACAACAGATAATTTATTTTTCACTAATTATCAAACACTTATTTATTTATGTATTTATTTATTTTAATTATTTGTTTATGTGACAAGGTTTTGACATTAGAGAAATTAAAGACATGTTAAAAGTAAACAAACACCTTTTTATTTATTTATTTATTTGACAAAATTTTGACATAAGAGAAAAAGAGAAAATAAGGACAGAATGTTAAACAAATAAATAATATTATATATATATATATATATATATATATATATATATATATATAAATTTAATTTACCTTTTGATGTGATGTTTTTTTTTTATTTAAATTTTAAATTTGATTATTTTTACTATTTCTTCTGTATATATTTTGTAGATATTTTGAAGAACATTAGTAATGAAATAACATTGTCCTTTGACTTCCATTATATGGACTAAATAAATAAATAAATAAATCTTCTTTTGTGTTCCACAGGCGAAAGAAACAATATGAGTAATAACTTAAACAGCCACCTAGCAACCATCCTATTAGCAATTATAAAATTATGTCATAAAATAATTGCATTTTGTTTTTTTAGAGTTATGAAATTGTTCATGATGATTCTGATGATTTTTGTCTGAAACGGGTTGTTTTTAAAGCACAAGTGCGTCATTCACTGGCTGTGATATCCCACAGTCCTGTGCGTGCGGTTTGGCAGTTTGTTGAAGGAATACAAATGGTGTCTGGAGCAGATGTGAGAAGTGTTTTTATGATTCAATTTCTGTAAGAAATAACCATCGTCGTCATTTCTCACATGTCTAAAGGTTATCAGATGTGACACTTAAGTGCTCCAAAAGTTAGAGGTGCCTTCATACAAAAGCCTTAATTACTAAAGAGCATACTGCATACAGATTTCTAACTCCAACCTTCACTTGTTTTCTTTTTGAAATGGTTGTTTTTATGAGTAATTAGAGGTGTCATTAGATTTGAAGACATGATCAGTGTTGTAGTGTTTCCAGATGAGAGTCAGAAACTGGAGCTGGCGGTTTCTGTCTAATAACAGCACAGCGCTGTGATCCGCTCAAGACGACGATGGCCTGTAATTTCAACATGCTGCACTTTTCCACACACTCCCATCAGAACGATAAATCCCTCTGTTTCCAAAAACCCTGCTAATAAAATGCACAGGAACGGGTGTAGTTGATCCACGCATGACCTAATACTCAGAAACATAACAGTTGTTATTTATTTTCCACGGCTGATGAAGTAAAGATGAGTCATGAGGCTGGGTTCACCTCTCCTGTCCTTTTTTCACACAGACGCCGTGTCGTAACACGTCGAGTCAGTCTAGCAGAGGAATTTGCTTTGGAAAAAAAATAGATTTGAGCATGTCCTCCCTTGCTAGAATTATCTGCTTCCAAAAATATTCCTGAACATCAAGACAGATATAGGTATTGTGTTACTAGAGCCCTATGAGTTCCGTTATGCGGAAAACGCGGACGGAATCGTGGAATCCAGTCATAAAAACGGAATTTACTGAATAACGCGGAATGTTACGGAATTTGTCAAAGTTTGAATGAATTAATCAAAAGTAGGTCATTACACAATCAATCAAATCAGTCAAACCGCAATATGGACTAGTATTTGTAAATATTACGCCGCAAAAATACCATTTACACGTGAATCCTGCATGTTCTGCGTGACTCTGTTTTAATGAATGGAGCAGACCAGTGGTTTTGTTTACTACACGTGATTTCAGTGTCTGTCGTCTCACTAAATGAGGACATAAATACATGAACAATATCTGCTGAGAGTCACTTCATGAGCATTTGACCGCTCCATTTCAGGAAAACTAGCATTATATCACACAGAAATGTGACCCTGGACCACAAAACCAGTCATAAGGGTCAATTTTTCGAAATTGAGATTTCTACATCATCAGAAAGCTGAATATATAAACTTTCCATTGATGTATAGGATAGAACTATATTTGGCCGAGATACAACTATTTGAAAATCTGGAATCTGAGGGTGCAAAAAAATCAAAATACTGAGAAAATCACCTTTAAAGTTGTTCAAATGAAGTTTTTAGCAATGCATATCACTAATCAAAAATTAAGTTTTGATATATTTAGAGTAGGAATTTTACAAAATATCTTCATGGAACATGATCTTTACTTAATTTCCTAATGATTTTTGGCATAAAAGAAAAATCAATAATTGCCACAAATATACCCCAGCAACTTAAGACTTAAGTTTTGTGGTCCAGGGTCACAAATGTAAAGACACGGCAACCCGTCAAAATCAAAGTCAGTTTAACTTGAAGACATTGTGACAGATATGTATTACTACTATTACTACTACTACTAAAATGAAACAAACATTATTTTTTAGGGTATAATCACACAACATTTCTTTCATGTTTTAATTTTAATAGTAAATTCCCCTTTGTTTGCCAAAAAATAAAGTTTACTTAATTATTGAAAACTTAATTTTCAGTAATTAAAAGATAATTGAAATTAATGTTTTATGCCTTCATTTGATAAGCAGAACATTTTAAATACACAAAACAGAATTTCATAAGGCTATTTTAAGAATAAATGTGATTAAATTAAGTATGCATTCAACTAATTAGACGTGCTAAAACACAGAATTTGATAACAATAAAACATATGGTGAGAAAAAATAAAACATTTCGTAGGGCCCTAAACATGTCATTTTTGTTAAACCATTATTAAACTGATGTGAAATTGTATAAGTTTCATTATTCTAATTAATTACACATGCTCTTTAATTAATAAAATTTAATTGAACCATTAAAAAGGAGTTGAGAAAAATTAAAATTGGAAAAAACGGAATTTGAGAAAAATTATGTTATGAATATATTCTTCAGTTACACTGACTGTTAGTTCAATGGCTCAAGAGCTAGGCCTTTTTTTCTTCAGTATCACTGACATTTCTGACTTTACGCAACAAAATATCAAAATGAATTTAGAAACACGCCAATCATACAGTATTAGAGGTGTATTCAAGTCATTAAATGAATTGCTTTTTTAATGCATTTTGAAGGTGGCATATCATGAAAATCGGACTTTTGCCATGTTTAAGTGTTATTATTGGGTCCCCGGTGCATCTACCAACCCAGAAAATGTGAAAAAGGACAACCCAGTAACTTTGTTTAGGTAAGCCTTTTTCTGCAAGCATGTGAAAAAACGAGCGCGTCAGATTTTGCACCCCTGTGACATAGAAAGGAGATCTTATAATATTACCGCCCCTTCATCTGCTTGTTTTCACCCACGGCGCAGTCATTTTGTTTTCACAAGCGACAACGGTGTAGCAGTTCTAACACCATGGCAAAAGTTTGAGCAAAGCATGCTACCTGTTCTGTCTTTGGCTGCACAGACGAGCACAGAACACTATTTAGAGTTGCGGCCTCAGAGGAGACAAAAGAGCAGTGGATTTATTGATGTATTTACTGTATATTATGCTGCTGCCACACAGATCTAATATAAACATGCAATTTCTTTCCCAGCTGTTTACCTTCACAGACTTAACCGACTGTTTGTGTATTTAACATAAACTTGCGTGTATCTGACAGTTTAAGCGCAATACGACATGAAAGAGAACTTAGTTTAGTACTCACATGCTGTGTGACAGCTGCTTCTGTGTGCGTTCGCTTCGGATGTGTGCAAAACCTTAAATCAGAAGTTTAAACTGATATGGCTTTAAAACGCATGATTTCAGCACGATAGACATGATAATCAGTTATGAGCTGTACAGAAAGAGCCCTATTCTGGAAAAGGGGGCGGGGAGCTGCAGCTCATTTGCATTTAAAGAGACATGCACAAAAACAGCGTGTTCTGCTTCCACTCAAAATAGGCATTTTCAAAATTATATAATAAATGATCTGTGGGTAGGGTGACCACTCATCCCGTGTTGTATCTGTTGGTTTTTAATTGTCATATTAAGAAAACGTACATACGTTCTTTTGCCTTTTTAAGAAAGCTTTTTATTTATTCTTTTGCAGCGTAGTTTCCGCACAAAGGATGTGCGGACCTCATGAAGTGATCTAGCACCACCGACGGAAATGGTCGAGCGCACAAACACGATATTCTCCATTCGTTTTAACCAATTAAAAATCGATACTGTTTTCATCTTATTTTAATAGTTCGTTTGAGGTGGTCCAGAACACGTTATTGTAATGTGAGGGCGCATCAAAATGCTCTCGCAGGTAGATTCTCTTTACTCTCATACAAAATGGATGCACTTTCTCGCACTTACATGTGCGCGCTCAGAAACATAAATCGGCACATATGACATCGGATCTAAATCAGTATTTACATAGCATAATAGTAGTAAATGTATCTGTCTCCCACATTGTCCCACACAATCACATCTACTGTCCTGCAACAGATCTATTGTGAGGTGGCCACCCTATCTGTGGGGTATTTTGAGCTGAAACATCACAGACACGTTCTGGAGACCAATATTACATCTTGTAAAAAGGGGCATAATAGGTCTCCTTTAAAGGCAGATTTTTGCTCCTAAGTGAAAGCTGTAGAAACCAGATATTAGTTAACTGTGGTTTTAAACTACTTATTATGGTCAGAACATCACAAACACTTCATGCTTTTAAATTCCTTACACTTTTCCAGTCATTTTTCTTTACCAAAATAAGTATTAACAGAACAAAAATAATTTCTTAGTTTCTGCATGTTCTAATGAGTGATATTGTTTCAAATCTTGAAACAGGTTTGTGTTGCCTGACATATTTGGAATGGAATATTATAATAATATTTCTTTTTTTGTCTCTTAGAAGTGCACTTTTGGCAGTAGCTTGAGTTGACAGTAGTACTAGCTTGAGTAAGGATGCAGATGTTCATTATCAAAAACAGAAACATCTGTAAAAACTTTAACAACCTCATTTTTATATAGTGAAATTTAATCATTCTGACTGTTTGAGTTTTATTAATGAAGTTCTATTATGCTCTTTTAAAAAGTCGTGATTTTGTTTTGGGGGTGCACTAGAACATGCTTTCATGCTTGGTGGTTCGAAAAACGCATTATTTTTTACATAATTTACATTATTACAGTACCTTTCCCCCCAGCCTGGCACAAA
>JAHKKF010520307.1:1543-30368 GCA_019740295.1 Labeo calbasu | reverse complement strand
TATGCTAGAAGAAATTCTAGAAATGCCTTTATATTCAAGCTCTCGTTAAAAATCGTAAAAGCTTTTCTGTCTCATAGAGCATTTAAACAGCCTCGAAACTGTCACAATCCCTTGTAGAAGCCCCGTGGATTTGGAAAGTTTTGTGTATTTAACTCAGTGTGTGTGAAGACTCTGTGGATAGGAAAAGGGCAGACTAATTTAAAAGTGATTCAGCAGAAGTTGCCAAACCGCTGCGGGTGTCTGAAACTGATACCTTGTCTTGGTGGGGTGTATTGAGGGTCTGCATTCTCTAAGGGTTTGCTTTGAAAGATTGAGAAGAGAGAAGGCTCGCCTCAATGTCTCTGCAGATGAGACACACAAAGACATACGATCCACAGCACAGCAGCCAAGATCTTTCGCCTTCTATAAGCTCCCTGGCTCACCTCAGATAGAAGAGAACAGAAGATTCAGCAAAACAATGTCTGAGCGAAGGGGGTTTTGGAAACCGAACCATCCAGCTGAACCACCAGCACCAATTTATTCACATAGTAAGCAGGGTAAAGTGAGCTTTAGACTTGTGATTTATTGCGTCAGAATGTTCTCCAAAAGGAAAATAAGACACTAAATGTTAACCTTTAAACTGAAACAAATGGTTCATATAAACCATGCCTCCAAGTTCTCTGGTTTATAATGAATTACACTTTTTATGTTACTTTGCTTGCCAATTTTTGCCAAAGCCCAAAAAATAAATGAATTTTAGTCCTTACAAACAAGAACTGTGGTACTGCCATGTTTTTTTGGACAAGGTACTACACTGGACACTGGACAAGTAGCAAGTACCACAGCTTTTTGGACAAGTCACTATGGTACTACCACAGATTTTTGGACATGTACCACAGCAATATTTTGAAGTATGTATGAAATACCCTCGTGGCATACAGTTGAGGACAAACGTTTACATACATCTGCAAAATGTAAATTATTTTACCAAAATAAGAGGGATCATACAAAATGCATGTTATTTTTTCAATCAGTACTGACCTGAATAAGATATTTCACATACAAGACATTTACACATAGTCCACAGGAGAAATTAATAGTTAAATTTATAAAAATGACCCTGTTCAAAAGTTTACATAGACTTGACTGTCTTGACTGTGTTGTTATCTGAATGATCCACAGCTGTTTTCTTTTCTTTTTTTCACAAATTCTTTGGTTTTTAAGCATTTTTGTATATTTGAAGCCTTTCCAACAATGACTGTATGATTTTGAGATCCATCTTTTCACGCTAAGGACAACTGAGGCACTCATATGCAACTATTACAGCAGGTCCAAATGCTCACTGATGCTTCAGAAGGAAAAACGATGCAGTAAGAGCCAGGGGGGTGAAAACTTTTTGAATTTAAAGATCAGGGTAAATGTAACTTATTTTGTCTTCTAGGAAACATGCAAGTATCTTCTGTAGTTTCTGAAGGGCAGTACTAAATAAAACCAAAAGAAATATTTAGGCAAAATAAGAAAAATGTACATATCTTCATTCTGTTCAAAAGTTTTCACCCCCCGGCTCTTAATGCATCATGTTTCCTTCTAAAGCATCAGTGAGCGCTTGAACCTTCTGTAATAGTTGCGTATGAGTCCCTCAGTTGTCTTCAGTGTGAAAAGATGGATCTTAAAATCATACAGTCATTGTTGGAAAGGGTTTAAAAAAAACAAAAATGCTAAAAACCAAATAATTTGTGGGACCTAAAGGATTTGTCTGAAGAAAAGAGGGCAGTTTAACTGTTCAGGACAAACAAGGGACTCATGAACAACTATTACTAAACAAAACGCAGCTGTGGATCATTCAGGTAACAACACAGTATTAAGAATCAATCATATGTAAACTTTTGAAACAGGGTCATTTTTAAAAATTCAATTATTATTTTCTCTTCTGGATTATATGTAAATGTATTTTATGTGAAATATCTTATTCAGGTCAGTACTAAATAAAAAAAACAACATGCATTCTGTAAGATCCTTAACAATAATTAACATTTTGTAGATTCTGCAACGTGTATGTAAACTTTTGACCATTACTGTACCATGGTACATTTTTGTAAAGCCAGTAATAAAATGTTTGCCAGATTCTTCAGAAGTCACCACAACTGATCAAACTGCTGAGAACGTGTAAGATGATATAGACTGTCATGAATTACTGAAGGTTTTGGTGGTAAGCATTTCATCTGGAGAAGTATCAAAAACCCGGGGGGAAACTAATTTGCGCCAACAGCGGAACAAGCCAGCACTCTTGTATGGTTATCTTGTGTACACACTTTGGATGATATCTCCTGAATGCGCTTCCATACACTCCATATGCTGGGATGATTTCCATTTCAACAAATAATCCTATGAGACTACTAACATGACACATGAGGTTAGGTCAGAGGTAGTAAATCTGGCAATAAAGCCTGTGCTGCCATGACTGACAAGCTTCATGGAATGGAAATGGGAGTCCTTGTGTTTCTTGGAAAGCACACATTGCAAATAACAAACCACAAATCTTTTATCCACTAAGCAGCTTGTCTTTCCTGACCTCTCTCGAAACACTGTAGATCCATATTAGTGATACACAATTTCTTTACTATATTTCCCAGGGCGCGCATTTACACAATTAACTGTCTGTATTTAATATCAATCTCTTTGTTTTATGGTGTTTACAAACCCATGTTCATTGATTAGTGCTTCACACTGTAGTACCTCACACAACCACGTGACCTATTTAGAAGACTTAAAGCGCACACATACACAGAAATGTAGAAACTGGCTGTGATGATGATTATTTTGACACTCACAAAGATGCGCTGAAGAACTACGTATCTGCAGCTAACCATGTGTGACACATCATGTGACCAATTCAGAAGACACACAGGCTGATAACAGGAAGAACTAGCCGTATCCCAATTCTGTCATTACTTTCTTACCCACATGTTGTTCCAAATTGATATGCTGTTATGTCTACTGGGAAACATGAAAGAATACATTTTAAAAGAATTTTCTTTTAGCTCGTTAATTTCCACAGTGACCATCTCTTTCCAGGAAAAAAAAAAAAAAAAAAAAGCACAAAAAAGTAGTTCATATTGCAAAATAATCCAAGGCTTCTAAAGCTTCTAATGGCAGTGAATATTTACTTAAACTTATACATATTTTTGTTTATTACTTTATAGTTGGTTGGTTATTTATTTATTTATTTATTTATTTATTTATTTATTTATTTATTTATATACATGGTCAATATGAACTGTCACTGGAAGAAAAAACTTCAATAAAGTTCTTCAAAAGTCCTTTGTATGCGTTTCATGACAAATAACAAATAAACAAATAAAAAAAGTAACTAAAAAGTAATTTGAAACAGTAAATAAAATAAAATAAAATAAAATAAAATAAAATAAAATAAAATAAAATAAATAAAAAAAACAAAATAAAAAGTAATTTAAAACACAGAATAAAATAAAATAAAATAATTTGAAACACTGGATCATAAAATAAAATAAAACAAAATTAAAAAACTTTTAATTTGAAACAAAATAAAACAAAATAAGATAAAATAAAATAAATATCTGAAAATATTTTATTACAAATTAAATTAAATTAAATTAAATTGATTTAGAACAACATGTGGATGAGTAAAAATAGATTATACATGCTTGAAAAGGGGTTCATTTTTGGATTAATTGCTTTTTGAATCAAAATAATCACACACACAAAAAAAGTACTGTTCGCAAGTATGGAGTCGGTAAGATTTTTTAAATATTAAAGTCTCTTATGCCCACCATGCTGCACTAATTTGATCAAAAATACTGTAATTATACTGTAAAATATTAATGTGTGGCTTAATATTTTTTGTGGAAACATTTGTTTCAAAATTCTTCGATAAATACAAAAAAAAAACAACATTTATTTGAAAGATAAATATATATAAGAGCCTATTTCATATTGTAAATATATATTAAAAACCTCAATTCAATGCATCCTTGTTAAATAAAATCATCAGTTTCTTTTCCAAAAAATAAATAAATAAATACAGCACTAACCCCAAACTTTTGAACAGTAGTGTATTCATATTAAGGCTGGGTTTTGACACAAATTTCATGATTCGATTCAGTTCAATTCTAAGTCACAAGCTTGCAATTTGGATTTATTCAAAAAAAAATTAAACACTGAAGAACAATAAAAATTATAATGAATATATTATATGATGCATATATTTAGCAAAATGCTCTAGAGTTCATTTTTCGAACTGACTAACAAGTTTATGGTCACTGAATATTTTTTTTTCTAAAGGTAAATGTGACATTACATGACATTGTTTACAAACTGTTATACTGATGTCTTTGCATGGTTGAAACACTGATTGAGCAATTACATGAGACAGGATACAGATTTCAGTAAGTTGTACTCTTTCTTTTAACATACCTTCAGATGTTCACTCATGTTTATTTTGTGCTGTAACTAGTAGTAAAGCGGAGAAGACGATCAGTTAACGTGCGCTGAATATTGTAATAAAATGAATAGAATTTGAAATCTAAAACTTTGTTTCATATCAAAAGTAACAAAGCACAAAGCTTATTACGATTTACTGGATGGGAGATGCGCTAGAATGCGTTCATTAACTGAAACCAGGCTAGATTAATCAATTCTTGGGATTTAAGACTTGTTTCGTAAAAATGAGAATCGATTAAAATCAAGAAATCAATATTTTTAGCAGCCCTAATGTATACAGATCTTAGTAAGATTTGACAGAACAAACAAGGACAAAATAAAGTATATAGATCTGCACTTATTCTTACTACAAAAAAACAAAGTTTCAGTAAAGTCATTTCAGGACTCACCCAGCCAACACAATGAAGAAGTCTAGCCGATTCCAGGTGTCTCCAAGGTAACACTTTTTCCCAAAGATGCCCAGTGCAACCATCTTGATTACCATCTCCACAGCGAAAAAAGCAAAGATGAAATCATCAAAGTCCTGAGGGGAAAAAAAAAAACATCCAAAGGGTTAGCAAAATCTTAAAATGCTGCACTGGTCAAATCAGAGTTTGCAAAAATGTTCTCCTCTTGATCAGGAACTCGTACTAAATTAAGGGCAACTTATAAATAAAGAAATAAGCCCTCCAAAGGCATATGCAGATGAATATGAAATTTCCACTTTGATGTCACAGCATAGAGTGTGTGTGTCCATGTGCTGAAGGGCTATAAGCCTTGACTCATCCTCACACAGTGATCTCAGAAAGTCTGAGTGGGCACAAACAGCCAATTCACCCAACAAATCCTCTGCTTACGTTACCGGAAATGTGCTTCGCATAAAAAAACCTTATTAAATGCGCATATACAGAGACAACAATCTGCAATATGGAGTTTTAATGAATATGAACACAAAATACAGCATTAAGAGGTTAAAAGAATCAAAGGCCATTCACTGTCACGTGAGACATGAGCGCAACGGTCAAAAATGTCCGTCTAGTGCATGTTTGCATAGAAAAACAATGAAAAAGTAACACAGGGGAATGGAAAAATGTGTTGTGTGTGAACAGACCCTCACTCTGTGTCAGTAAATTAAGTTTGCGCTAATAAACAAAGTCAGACGGACAATTCTGACAGAAAATGTTATTTTCTAAAACTCCTTTGTAAGGCTGAAAATAAACAAGACTATAAGACTCATAAAGACATATATTACACAAAGCGATTATGAGAAAAACAGCATCAATTTATTGAATATTCCGTTTGTTGTTGTTGAATAATGACTTGTTGATTAGAACGACATGCATGGAAGGGAAATCTGCTAGACTGGTGACCTATTCAAACCTCCTTTAATTTCATTTCAACAATAGATGGTTCATTTCTGGACCTTATGAACTAAATTGCTTTATTAAACATGCTTTTTCCTCAGGCAGACGCAAAAGGCTGTTTGTCAGTTCTTGAGTAAAGACCACAGGCCGGGTCCTTGAGACGCCGGCGGCCGTATGAACTCAGAGACCGTCGTTTCGTCAAGGTCGACTGTCAGTGAAAGGCACCTGGGCATTCTCAGCCAGCGGGGACATTAGTCAAAGCTCTTAAGTGAGGGATTCCCTCCAGCCAAAGCACTTGGACTCTGACAATGCAGAGAATGTTAATTAAGCCGCAGTGGAGAGCATTTACTGTCGCGTTGGACATCATTCAGAGCCAAGCGCTAATGTATTACCTCATCCCTGATCTGCTTGTATTGTACATAGTGGACGTTCGGGTTATGAGCGCTACAGTTCTTGCCAATTCAAAGTTAATGGTAACACACAACACATCCATAAACAATATTGTCAGGATGAGGACGAGGGGAGAATCTGCGAGCTTTCATTTCGCATTAATGGTTTGGAGAAGAGACTGTCTGTTCAGACAGAGATAGATCTCTTAAGACCATGCCCTAATGTTCTCTAATTATCTGCCTTAATGTGAACATATGGTGAACACATAAAAACAAAATAATCATAATTTCGCTATAAATAACACACAAATCTTCATGCTGAAATCTGAAATTTGGAAAAGGTTCTGCCCTGTACATTAACACTGCTCAACATAAGGATGTTTTCTGCTCACCCAGTTACCATTATTAACAGCATTAAAAATAATAGTAAAACAGTACAATTCATATTTTAATTTGTATTATAATAATATTTAAATATATTGAAAGTACATTATTTGAATGTTTTGCGTGTGTTTTTCATTAAGTGTTTTCTTAAAAGTTTCTTTTTTTTATTTACTGTAATAATTACAATAGTGGTTTATGAATTTTGTTAAATAAATTAAAATAATATTATTATTACTTAAAATAATACAACTGATAATAATAATAATAATAATAATATTTTTTAATAATGTGTTTTTCAGCGTAAGAAAAAATAAAATGCAAAACATTAAAAATTATTGTTAATAATCATTTGTATAATCATTAAATGTAAATTAAATGTAATAAAAATTAATAATAAATAAATAACTAGTATGATTTGCAACAGTGAATAAAATAAAATAAAACAAACAATGTATAAATAAAATAAAATTAATGATTTGAAACAGTGGATAAAAATAAAATAATAAAATAAAATAAAATAAAATAAAATAAAATAAAATAAAATAAAATAAAATAAAATTAAATTAAATTAAACAACGGATAAATAAAATAACAAACAAAATAAAATAAGTATTACATCAAATAAAAAAATCTAATAAAATGATTTGAAAGTGGATAAAAAATAAAATAAAATAAATTAAATTAAATTAAAATATTTCACAAAATGAAATAAAACACAATAAACAGTGGATAAATAAAAATAAAACGATTTGAAACAGTGGATAAAAATAAAATAAAATAAAAAAATTTGAAACAGTGGATAAAAAATAAATAATTTGAAACAGTGGATAAAATAAAGTAACATTTAAAAAATAATGTGAAACAGTGGATAAAATAAGAAGCAAACAAAATTTAAAAAATAATAAAACGATTTGAAACAGTGGATAAAAATGAAATAAAATAAAATAAATTAATTTGAAACAGTGGATAAAACAAAACAAATAATTTGAAACAGTGGACAAAATAAAGTAAAATAAAACAAAATAATGTGAAACAGTGGATAAAATAAAATTAGAAACAAAAAAATAAAATAAAATAAAATAAAATGATTTGAAATATAATAAATTAATTTGAAACAGTGGATAAAACAATAAGAAACAAATAAAATTAAATTAAATAAATTAAATAATCTGATACAGTGGATAAAATAAAATACAGAACAATTATAAAAAATATAATTATTTAATCATCTGTATTTTAATAACCATTAAATTTAATCAAATTTAAAAAATAATGCAACATTTAGTGATAACACTGTAATGGTCTGATAAAGCAAAAGACCAAAGCTGGGCCAAAACACTCTTGTATTGGCTATACTGACCGATCCTGACCCTTATATTTCAAGAAAGATGGATGCATCGTATATGTATCCTAAAAGTATAAAACAACAGCAACTGTCAAATTATTCTGTTTTTCTAATATATGTTTTGTTCACAGGCCATGCAGAGCTTCTGGCTCTCACAGCTGTGTGCGTGTGAGTATAAATCTCTACAGGCCTTTCTATGGTTCAACAGCTCCCTCCAAAGATAAACGACGCAGAGTAGGGGAACCCCTCGACAAAACACTCTCAGAGTCTCCACACAGCGAGAAAGCAGAGCTCAGGGGTTAAATATTCTCTCCGGCTCTTTCCTCCCTCTCCCGTTCTCTCTCCCTCACACACACTCACACACACCCTACACACTATATGAATATCTTCCTCTTTTATACTTCCCTGTCTCTCATCTCCTTTGTTTCAGAGAGCCTCTTCCCATATTCCTCCTCCCCTCCTTTTTCTCACCACATCTCATCCACCCATTTCTTTTTCAATACATGTCATCTTTCTCTTTCATATTTCTGGGGAAGCATTCAAAAATAGCTCGGAGAAAGAGTCGGTCTCATCCGCGCGTGTGGAAGCGAGGGTGTTGCGCGTGTGCGGTGATCTTTTGGCACCGAATAAATCTTCTCATGGTGTCCTCTTTGTTGTACAAATAGCTGAGTGGTGTATTGTCTGCGCTGTGAGTAGGTTATTCTAGTGCAACCGATGGCCTTTCCTCGGAGAAAACAATTCTTTAAATCCAGAACTTCTTCAGACCATCCGTCCACCCCCACAAATGCACACACTCACGCACAAAGAGAGGAGGAAGCTGCGACGCACATTCGCTGAGGATAAACAAAAATATCTCGTGTGTGTTCTTCTTACTAATTCATCTAATTCTTGTGTGCGGAGAGCGGTTGCTATGCCGATGACATCATGGAGTCTAGAAGGAAAGTGAAGAGACGTGTACAATGCAGCAGGAAAACACCAATCATCACACTACCATAAATCAACACCATAATGCACATTTAGTCTCTGATATTTGTCCTACATTGACATCTGTTGATGAAATATGCTGCTTCCACTAAACACTTAAAGAGATAGTTTACCCTAAAATGAAAATTCTGTCATCATTTGCTTACCCTCATGTCATTCCAAATCGGTATGATTTTCTTTTTCTTCCGTCAAACACAAAATTAGATGTTCATGCTGCAATTTTGCACGCAATGAAATTAAATGGTGACCACAACCTTTAAAGGCCAAATAACAATGAAAAGCACCATGAAAATATTATGAAAGTGACTCATTGTTCAGAAAGCCTTCGGAAACCCTACGCTTGGCGCAGCTGACCTTAAAGGGATAGTTCACCCAAAAATGAATTACTCACCCTCAAGCCATCCTAGGTGTATATGACTTTCTTCTTTCAGGTGAATATATTTGGAGTTACGTTAAAAATATCTTGGCTCTTCCAAGCTTTATAATACCAGTGAATGGGTGCTGAGATTTTGATGTCCAATAAAGTGCATCCATCCATCATAAAAAGTACTCCACATGGCTCTGGGAGATCAATAAAGGCCTTCTGAAGTGAATCGATGTGTTTGTGTAAGAAAAATATCTATATTTAAGACTTTATAACCCTTAATCTCTAGCTTACGTTAACTGTCGTACGCATGTTCACGAGAGAGTGACGCTCCAGTGGAACAAAACACCAGTTAAAAATTTTAGGGCTGCCCACTAATCGACTAATCGTTAGTCGACGAGAAGAAGTTAGCAGAAGTTAGAGATCATCATGGTTTAAATATAGATATTTTTCTTACACAAACACATCGATTCACTTCAGAAGGCCTTTATTAACCTCCCAGAGATGTGTGGAGCACTTTTTATGATGGATGGATGCACTTCATTGGACTTCCCAGGGCATTTTTTTATGTAACTCAGATTGTTTTCGCCTGAAAGACAAAAGAAAATCATGGGGGAATTTGCATTTTGGGGCAAACTATTCCTTTAAATCTCAAATCTAGTGTGAGCACATTAGCAATGGACTTAAATTGTCCAATTCCTCATAAGACTAAAGGACACAACAACAACTATCGATAAATATTAGGTTTTAAAGGGTTTAAACCACCCCAAAATGAAAACTTTGAAATTTTGTCATTAATCACTCACGCCCATGTCGTTCCAAACCCGTCAAATTGTTGAATAAAATCTTTTTTTTTTCTTTGCGTAAAAAAAGTATTCTCGTCACTTCATAAAATTCAGATTGAACCACAGATGGCAGATGGACTATTTTGACGATGTCTTTCACACTTTTCTGGGTCTTGACAGTGGTATTTACCTGGCAGTCAATGGGACAGTCAAAAGCCTCCCGGTTTTCATCCAAAATTGTGTTCCAAAGACGGGTTTTTTACGGGTTTGGAACAACATGGGGGTTAGTGATCAATGACAAAATTACCCTTTAATACCCTTTAATAACGATGATGAAATAGAGGAACAATATAATTGTTTCAGAGCCAATTTTTACAGCTGATGAGCAAACAGAATGTTATCGTGCTTTGAATGTAGTTATTGTTACTGTATAGTTATCTTAATAGTTATTCTTGGTGTGAACGGGCCTTAATTTACACTGCACCAAGACACAACCAACAGCAACAGACGTGTTTGTTAGATTTTTTCAGTGTGTTACATGTCCGCATCTGTTGCCTTTGGTTGTTCACACAGCATTTTCAGGCCCCAAAACTCTGTTGTTATGTAAATAAACATCGAAAATGTATAAAAAACTATAGTGGAAATGACCCCTTAGCCTATACGAAGCTCGTACAGCTTCAGTACTTTGGAAACAGCTCATGGGTTGAACAGATTAGATTTATGGTGCTTTTTATTCTCCCTGGAACATGATAGCCCCTAGCCACCATTTAGTTTAAAGGGAAAGATAAACAGCCATACACTGATATGAGGGTAAATGACGACAGAATTCTATGATTTCTACAGATTTTGTTACAGCACATCAAAGATATTACACACTAATGTTTTCTTCTTTTTTTTCGCACACATTGCATCATGCCACTCGTAAGCAACAAACCACAAGTGTCATTATTTGAATTACTCCAAGGCAAATGGGATTCCCCAGCAAAACAGCTGACAAAAAGAACAACATATGCTCACCTGGAGAGAATGCTAAGAAAACCAAGCCAGAACAGATCATACTGTACTGCACAAGAGTTACGTAGTTCAAACCATGCATAAGAATCTCATCATCCACACAAACACATTTACAGGGAGCAATAAAAAAGGCAGAGAAAAATAAAGATGCATCAAAAGAATAACAGCCAATTCAATAGGTACTGTTAAATTCATAGTAAGCTGTTCACATCACTGTTGACGCTTGACTTTCCTCTTAAATATGATACTTCTCATTTTCTGCTCCAGAAACCACTTATCTAGACCTTTTACTCAACTAGAGCTTGCATAATAACACGTACGCGCATCCTAATGCTGCAATTTGGTACTTAAAGGATTGGCATCATCAAGTGTTTTTGTCCATGCAATGAGAGCCAGTGGAGTCCAAAATATAACAATGGAATACATTGACTATCATTGTTTGAAGAAGAAAACACTTTTTTATTCTTTTGTGCTTTACAGAAGAAAGTCGTGTATTTAGAATGACAAGTAGTGACAGAAAAAAAATCTAAAAGAAACGAGGAAAGCCTGCAGAGGAAAAAAAAGGAAAGAGGAAAGCACTAAAGAAATAAATGATAATGTGTTGTGTGGGTAGAAGAGAAGGGGCACAGAGAGAAAGAGAAAGATGGCAGGCATGCTCCCCAGCTTTATTGTATTTCCCTGAATTCCATTATTCCACCAAAGGCGTTCTTTTGGAGCTCATGCCGAGGGCTAACCTGAGTCACGTCAGCTATGGAGCCCAGGCGTGTCTCCCTGACAGTGATGAGAGCTGATTGTACGTCTTTGTAAATTTCCTGATGACCAGGTTTGCAATCTTATTTCTGGCAAAGCACACTAATTTCCATATGGCAAGAGGGAGAGTGATTTGATAGAGCAGTTGGAGAAGATAATCGCTGTAAATTCTCAGATCTCAGAGATGAAACGGCCCAGGCCATTTATTTCAGATGAGAAGCAGGGAAGGGAACGCTCCAAAACTGGGGTTTAGCTGCGCTACGGGTTTCAATTACTATCATTCAGAAAAATACAAGTTTACAGAATAAAAATCAAACAAAGAAATTGATCTGTTCCCATTAAACCCCAATGAAATCTTGGCATTTTCAATGGAAAGAAAGCAATCTCACCCAGGCATGGTG
This sequence comes from Labeo calbasu, assembly GCA_019740295.1. NCBI lineage: Eukaryota > Metazoa > Chordata > Actinopteri > Cypriniformes > Cyprinidae > Labeo > Labeo calbasu. The sequence continues at coordinate 18,151 of JAHKKF010520307.1, read as the reverse complement.
GAGAGCTAAAAAAATGATGGTTTCAGGAAACTCACAGCAAGAAAGCGCCTCTAAATCCCATTTCAGCTTTAACACTGTAAATGTGTACCATGGGTATTCCTATCAACATTTCTTGAATAGATTTTGCTCTGCTGTATTACCATGATCGCACTTGCAATCTCCATACTATTCTAAACTTACGTAGTGAATGTACTTACATTATTCTCATATCATTATATGTAGTCCTGGTATATATGTATAAATAAAAAAAATACATTACCATTCAAAAGTTTGGGGTCGGTAAGACTTTTTAGGGGTTTAAGCGCGTAGCGTAATTGTTAGAATGGTCAAGGATCAGCGATCTCCATCTAAAAAAGTCATGGAGAGTCTCACCAAGACTCGCTCCAATCGGCCTGATGGGGGCGCTACAGCGATTAAAAGTACGTATTCGCTCATATCCCCTAAACAGTTAAAAAACAATTTTTTAAAAGAGGGGGAATGGGAAAAACAAAAATGGCTATAACAGTGCAATCCTTTGGCCTATCAGCATGAAAATTGGTATGCATTGCCTTGGTCCCAAGCGCTACAAGTGTCTATAAGGACATTTGCATATCTTAAAAAGCATGGCCACAACTGGCCAATAAATTTTGAGGTCGATCAGAACGAAACTCGGTGGGCTTGTTTGACTCATGACCTTTGAGGTCTGTGAAAAATTTGAGAGAAATCGGCCACTGGGAGGTGCATTTTTCAAGGATGTAAACGATTGTATATTGTGCAGTTTTTCACACATACACAATATTCATATCATATGATAGACCTTTTCATTTCATGCCTCTAGAACCAGTGCTGTCAATCAAATCGTAATTGTTAGAATAGCCAAGGATCAGCGATCTCCATGTTGAAAAAAAACAACAAAAAAGTTGTGGAGAGTCTCACCAAGACTAGGCCTGATGGGAGGGCTACAGCGATTAAAAGTACGTATTCGCTCATAACCCCTAAACCGTTAAAGAAACGATTTTTTTTTAAAAACCTACTTTTGTGAACATGTCCTAGTTTTTTCATCCAGTCTGAGTCAAAGCAGTGCAGAAGGACTCTCTGGAGAGTGAATATCAATAGAGTGAATACTAATAATTATCAAAAAACAGTAACTTTCGACTCACTGTCTCAAAGGGACACCAACAAGTTTGAAAGGGGCAGAGCCGCTTCTACTACAATGGGTATAACTTCTAAATGGAATGAGATATCTTTGCCAAACTCAGAACTTATGTAAGAGCTCAGTCTGAGGTCACATGAAAAAAAGCACGGAGCTTGGCCACTTGGTGAGGGAAAAGAAAAAAACGGCTATAACGATGTAATCCTTTGGCCTGTCAACATGAAAATTGGTATGCACGGACGTGGTCCAAAGCACTATTTATGTCTATAAGGACATTTGCGAATCTCAAAAAACATGGCCACCATTGGCCATTAAATTTTGAGCGCCTATTAGACAAGGTTAGCGAAGGTCGATCAGAACGAAACTCGGTGGGCCTGTTTGACTCATGGCCCTCAAGGTCTGTGAGAAATTTGAGAGAAATCGGCCACTGGGAAGCAATGCATTTTTCAAAGACGTAAATTATTGTATATTGTGCGTTTTTTCACACATACACACAATATTCATATCATATGATAGACCTTCTCTTTTCAAACAACTTTGCCTCTAGAACCACTGCTGTCAATAAAATCGTTTATCAAATGATCGAGAGGATGCAAAAAAACTATTTTTGTGAACTAGTCCTAGTGTTTTGCTCAATCTGGAAAAAAACACCGCTTTCCGTGTGAAAGGGCCTTAACGTGGACATTTAGAAAAGGGACCTGTCCAAATATGTTCAAATTTGCCCAAAAGCCTATAAAGCGTAAACGAAAAGTCAAAACCAAATGAGCACATGCGACAGGTGATTCTAGACAATCTGAAGCTCTATGTGAAGCATAGAGAACTTAGAAAATGCTAGAGGATTGCGCATATTGCGTAACCTGAGACGTTCTCTTTTGAGGGATCTTCGTCCTCTAGTGGTCACTATGGGGAACGCTAGAAGAGACAGTGTCTTGTTCCTTTTTCAGAAACCATGGTTACATGCGTAACCTGACACGTTTCCTTTCGAGGGAACTCAAGCTGCGTCCTCTAGTGGTCGTATGGGGAACGCTAGAGGACGCGGTGTCTCGTTCCCTTCTCAGAGAACTGTAGTTATGTGTGTAACCTGAGACAATTTATTTGAACTTAAATTGAAAAATTAGTCTTTGATCAATTAAATGCATTGTTGCTGAAAAAGTATTAATTTCATTAAAGATATATCTAATTTTAACCCCAAACTTTTGAACGGATATGTGTGCATGCATGTATGTCTGTTTTATACATGTATACCACCAAATAATGTGCACTACACGACAATTTCTCCAGGGATTATGTCAAGAGTATGTCAGTATTGATTTCAAAATCCAGTCTGGAGGCAAGCCGCTGCACAATTGTTGTATGATATATGTGATAGTTTGCCTTTGAGTAGAATATTACTCTGTACAGTGAACCTGACCCCACTGTCACAATGTAAAGATCAAAGATTAGTATCATTCATTACAGCAACCATTAGCTTAATAACTCAGAAATAAGAGGCGATTCACCTCATGTCACAATCAGTCACATTGTATTCTAAAGTGCCTGATTACAATGGCTGCCTGGATGAGTGGCTTTGAAGTCGTGTTTTAAGCACTTAATTTAATGTGGTTTAATCCTCTCTAGGGCCCGGCCATTTCAGGCTCATTTGTTTTTATATAGTCCTCCAAACGCTTATGACACCCCCATAGCATTAAAGGGATCAAATAGAGAGGAAGAAAGGTTGAAAGTGTTATATAACTTATAAGAGCCAGGGAAAAAAGTTTTGTGAATTTATCTTTTTTTTTAACTGCATAAGGTATATGGAGCATAAAATACATCTGACAAAACAAAAGTGTGTGTGTGTGTGTGTGTGTGGTTTAATGATATCAGAAGAATGAGACACTAGAGCTAAAATGTTAATTTTCACACAAAAAAAGAATTGATTCATAAATTGATTTATACACACTACTACTTAAAAAAAGGAATGTTTTTTGTTTTAAAAAGACGTCTTGTGTTCAGCTAGGCTGCATTTATTTATGGAAGTCCATTTCCACCTCTGAATAAAAAATAAAAAAAGGTAATTGCAACTTTTTCTCTCACAATTCTGACTTTTTTTCTCACCATTGAGAGATATAAACTAGCAATTCTGAGAAAAAAAGTTTGAATTGTGAGTTTATATCTTGCAATTCTGAATTTATTTCTCAGAATTGTGACTTTTTATCTCAAAATTCTGACCTTTTTTCTCGCAACTCACAGTTGTGATTTACAAAATCCAATTTTGAGGGAGAAAAAAGACTGATATGTTCTCAAAATCGCAAGTTTATATCTCACAATTCTGACTTAACTCACAATTGCGTGTTATAAAGTCAGAATTGCGAGTTTATATCTCACAACTCTGAGAAAAAAAGTAAAAAGTGTGAGATAAAAAGTCACAATTACCATTTTTATTTTCTACCCAGTGGTGGAAATGGGCTTCCGTATTTATTTGATTAAAAACACAACAACAAAATAAGTGAAATATTATCAAAACTTGATCTTCCATCCATCCATCAATTCATTTATTTTATTTTTTTTTCTTCTATAATCAATTTCAATTATAGATCAATTTCCAGGGCTCAAGTTTTCAGTGGCACATTAACTTTCTGAAATTATTCTAATATGCTGGTTTGGTATTTCATATAATTAATATTATTAATAATATAAGTGTACAGAATGTTTGAAAAACAACCTTCATTTGAAATAGAAATCAATATTTTAAGATTATAAATGTCTTTACTGTCATTCTGGATCAGTTCAATGCAGTCTTTTTGAATAAAATTATAAAACAAACAAAAAACACCCAAACTTTTGAGTGGTAGTGTGTATTTATATTAATACAGTATACAACAGTACAAAAAAAAATCCTCTGCAAAAGTCCCCAATAGATATATTTATGTAAAATTCCAATGTCCTCTATGGAGGACAAAAGTGAATTGTTACTGGGTCACAGTATGATAAAAGACACCCATAGCAGAAGATCCAAAGCAGAAAAGAGAGGATAGCTCTCTGATATCCCTAGGGCAAAACACTCATCTGTTAAACAAAGCAAAAGGAATTTAGCAGATTGAAATCAAAGTCCCTGAGCCATGTTCCCAAGTCAATGATAAACCAAAGCAGCGTCTTTCCTGTGATAATCTGCTTCGAATTACAGGCGAGGATCTCTTTGTTGCCTATCACCACATGTGGTTTTGGGCATTCCTGTGTCTTTTGGAAGTCATTCAACACAACATGCTTCAGGACATCTAGAAAAACCCAGCGCTCCACGAGAGACGACGACAAACGCCTCAAAATAACCTCCCTTTTTTGAGTCGTAACAGTTGGATTTCATTTTAACACTAAGTTCATTTCAAGCCTGTGTTCAATTACATTTTAATTTGTTTACCATCTGTTCTTTGATCTACTTAAAGCACATCGGGTTACGAAAGGTGGTGTATTCTAGGTATGAGACTTACCTCCAGTATCTTGCATCGCTCTGAGTCACAGTGGCTGTCCTCACAAGGGTGAAACATCCCCAGAGTAACGCAGTTCAGCAGGATTACCAACATGCTGGCCCTCTCGAACCATGTGGAAAGCAGAAGTTAAGGAATAGCACATAGAAAATACATGCAGTCACAGAAATGAATGACATTATTAGTTTTAAAAAGTACTTGGAAACAATTTTCACTCAGACAAGTTTGAAAAATCAGTTTTTTTACAGAGCACACACCACATCCAAGCTATCGGCATATATATTTAAAAACTAAAGTTGCTAAAGAGAGCAATAAAGAGTTCAAAAAAGCAGAGCTAATGCTAATTTATTGACTTGACTGTGTTGTATAAACAATGCCCTTCTTTCCCGCTGTTATAATCAGTTTTAGAAAAGAAAGCAAGGTGAAATTGTAATAAATTAGCATGGTATTGTTAGCGCTCACATAATTTAGTTATTACAGCTTTAACAAATAACATTTCAAAGGCTAAAATCACTTTCTCTGTCACGAAAACGAGGTCAGTCCAGCTAAACGTGTTACAGGGCTAACGTGCTTTTGTCATTATGTTCGTCATTATTTTTCTTGATTTACTTGTGGGGAATAAATGACCCAGAGTTCCTTCATCCTTTTAGCTCACCGCTAGTAATTGATCACGGGGTGGGGAAAATGTGTGGCTGGTCCCTCAGATGCCACGTACCCATCCAGGGGTCGAGCTCGCACATTTACATCTAAATTAAATACAAGAATGCTAATGCCTATACGGGGTGCCGTCTGAGCAAAGTGGCACCAGACAGAAACCAACTCATTTTTCACAATTACTGCCAGCGGAGAGCCCAAGGGGACACAATTAAAGCCGCCAAAACAAAATAAGAGGATGCGCCATCAAACAGGAAACTTTTGTGCTAGGGGAAACTCTGATTATGGTCAACAATAGAACTATATATTGTCCGATGACATCATAAGGAAATTAACCAACGCTTATGAAAAACGTTCAGTGGATCAAACTTTTACAATGGCATCATGAATTAATCTGCCTTCGTGCTGCATGTGTAAATATATGAGAAGTCATAAACCTCAATAATGTAACTCTCGCCACATTCTGTGTTCACTCAAATGATTTCTGGTGTGAAGTCTCAACACTGGTGTTACGGTATTTTATAGCTCTTGACCATAATGAACGTCTCCAGTTGCATAAAGGGGCTCGAGCTATAATGTATTCTGCATGAATAATGTAAACAGACAGAATGTGTCTTCTTCCTCCAGAAAGGCGGAAGACTAATTACAAGCTGCTAACTTCTCTCAGGCATCATTGATCTATATACACTGAACCAGAGGCATAGAGTCAGTGGAACTGCAAATAGAGAACTATATAAAGAAAATCACTCGAAAACTATGTAGAAAAAAATTAGAGCTGTCAAATCCAAAATAATATACACTGAACCAGAGTCAAAGAGTCAGTGGAACTGCAAATCGTGAAATATGTAAGGAAAATCACTTGAAAACTATGTTTAAAAAAAAAAAAATAGGGCTGTCAAATCGAATATTTGCGATTAATCGCATCCAAAATGATATACACTGAACCAGAGGCACAGAGTCAGTTGCAAATCGTGAGCTATGCAAGTAAAAAAACTTGAAATCTATGTAAAAAAAAAAAAAAAAGGGCCATCAAATTGATTAATCACGATTAATCGCATCCAAAAGAATATACACTGAACCAGAGGCACAGAGTCAGTGGGACTGTAAATTGTGAGCTATATAAGGAAAATCACTCGAAAACTATGTAAAAAAAAATAAGGGCTGTCAAATCGATTAAACATGATTAATTGCGATTAATCGCATCTAAAATAACATACACTGAACCAGAGGCACAGAGTCAGTGGAACTGTAAATTGTGAACTATATAAGGAAAATCACTCAAAAACTATGTAAAAAAAATAAGGGCTGTCAAATCGATTAAACGTGATTAATTGCGATTAATCGCATCTAAAATAATATACACTGAACCAGAGGCACAGAGTCAGCGGAACTGTAACTTGTGAACTATATAAGGAAAATCACTCAAAAACTATGCAAAAAAAAAAATAAGGGATGTCAAATCAATTAAACATGATTAATTGCGATTAATCGCATCTAAAATAATATACACTGAACCAGAGGCACAGAGTCAATGGACCTGCAAATCATGAACTATATAAGGAAAATCACTCGAAAACTATGTAAAAAAAAATAAGGGCTGTCAAAACGATTAATCACAATTAATTGCATCCAAAATAATATACACTAAACCAGAGGCACAGTCAGTGAAACTGAAAATCATGAACCATGTAAGAAAAATCACTTGAAAACTATGTAAAAAAAATAAAATAAAAAAATAGGGCTGTCAAATCGATTAATCGCAATTAATCGCATCCAAATAATATACACTGAACCAGAAGCACAGAGTCAGTGGAACTGCAAGTCATGAACAATGTAAGGGAAATCATTTGAAAACTATGTAAAATAAAAAAACTGGGCTGTCAAATACATAGTACACAGACATATGATGTCAACACAAACTTTTATTTTGGACGCGATTAATCACAATTAATCGATTTGACAGCCCTAAAAATGGATTATACACAATTTAGGCTTTCACAGTAAATCATGCAATTACAGTAAGGGGGCAGTAAGTTTGTTAGTTGGTTTGTTTTCAACAAAAGAATATACTTTTTTTTTTTTTTTATAGATTTATAGATGCATTACATTCATGAAAAAACTTCAAATAAACGTTCTTCTTTAAAGAATCCTGAAACTGTTCACAGTTTCTACAAATATATTAAGCAACACAACTGTTTTCTACGGAAGCCCATTTCCGCCACTGTATAATAAATATAAAAAGTAATTGTGACTTTTCAGTCTCACAATTTCGACATTTTTTTTCTCAGAACTACAAGATATATACTCACAATTGCAAGTTATAAATCCAATTTCAAAGGGGAAAAAAGAACAAAAATGTTCTCAATTGTGAGTTTATATCTCACAATTGCGTGTTATAAAGTCAGAATTACAAGACATAAATCTTGAAAAGTCAGAATTGTGAGATAAAAAGTTGCAGTAACATTTTTTTTATCATTTTATTCAGGAGCAGAAACGATACTACTACTCCTACTACTCCTACTACTCCTACTACTAATATTTCTTCAGTTTTTTGTTTTTTTTTAATTCCAAAGATTTCTGAAATTCAAATTATTCATATCATTTCTCATACTCTGCAGTATTACACTTCTCCTATGTTTAATTTTGCATAATGCCATTGGCAATAAATCTAGTTTCAAGTGCTTTATTTCACTCCACAATCTTTCTTCTTGCATAATAAAATCATTTAAACCATTACTGCATGTTCATTTATTTACTCTGGGGGGGCTCTGGTCATGCTGTCAGGGGTTTATTCTGTGATAATGACTGGCTGACTGCTTCTATCTCTATATAGAAATTCCCATAGAAACCTATGCAAAAATTGATTTAATAAGGAAGATGCCAGGTGCATTTCAGAGAAAACAGTCAACCCACCACATGACACATTATCCAGCACATTGTCAAAAACACGTCCTAAAGTTGTCTACTTATATTCTATTTTTTTCTAAATCTATAGCAACCAAAACAATATTTACAGCTAGAAAAACGCCGGTAGAGCCTTGGGCGACTTCTAAATGTCCGCAGGATTAAAAGGGTTAATGTTAAGGGCAAATGTTTCCCTTGCCAGCGAGAAGTAATAAAAGACGAAATGGAGAGAGTCCCGTGGACAGTAATATCCAGACAAACCCCTATAAACAATAAATGAGAACACTGGAACACGTGCTTTTAAATTATTTCATAAAGTGTGGCTTTAATTTGGAAAAAACAAGCAGTGAACTTACACAACGGGCAGAATCGGAGCTTAAAAATGCTGTGTGATCCTTAACGGGTATCTCTCTACGCTTCTGAAAGGTTCTCAGTGGGCCGTGGCACACACAACATTTCCACCGCTCACCACGAGCAGACATGCGTTTTCTCTCACGTGGACCCCCCTTCCGTTTCTGGTGAAGTGTAGGTGGGTTTCACTCACAGGCAACGGTGAGATCAAAACCTCATCAACTCTTTATGTTGTGTTTATGTGGAGCCCAATTCCCACATGAGGCTCCCTTCATGCTCTGAAAAGCCTCACTTTCACTCTTCTGACAGGCTGGAAGAAAGTAACAAGGCATAAAAATATGGCGGGTGTATGTCTGCGCGAGCGATTTTGCAGCTTTTCCAGGCCGATTTTGCAGACTAATGCAAGCAAACACACCTGAAAGAGTGACAGAGGTGGGCTGAATAAGCAACACGCTCGGATTTGTCAAGCTCCGGCGCTTGGGTATAAACTTATCTTATGCTAAGTAATGAATAAATGAGGGGGCGTCCCATATGCAGGATGTAGAACTATTGGGACATTCTGTTACAAGGACATGCGATGATAATAAACCTACAGTAGCTAAAAGCCAAATGCATCTACTGGAATATCATTTTAGCACTGATCTGAACAGACTAACAATATGTATAACGCACATAGTATTTTCATACAGTATGTGAGTTCCAGACCATCTGCTCAATTATTTCCAATCTTTCTAACTGTACTAGTCTAAATGAGTGCATGCAGGCACTTTAAATGTTTAGTGGCCCTTTTCTCCAGGGTCTCAGGAGCCCATATGGATGACTGCCATTTCTGGCTAATAGCCGTATTTCATCCGTCCTATGTTTAATTCAAGGCTCTTGGCATTAGCAATGTTTCATTTCAGGCTTTTACATTCTCCAGTGTCGCATGTCCTGACATGGTCCTTTGCTGGGACCCTCTCAGGATAAAGTCTGCTGGTGCCACTGTGCTAAAATGTTCATCCTGCTCCAGTGCAAGAAACATTTCATGCTATTATGTCATTGCACGCTCATTAGTAAAGGGAATCTTGCTTTCTACCACATCTTGAGAACTGAGTAGATTTTGTGAGGAACCGCAAAACAAGGTCAAACTATCACATCTAAAAAGTCAGTAAACATACACTAGTTATTTAAAATCAGGATGGAGTTGAAGCAAACGCATCATGGCAATAAAATAAAATAAAATAAAATAAAATAAAATAAAATAAAATAAAATAAAATAAAATAAAATAAAATAAAAAGTTGGAGAAATAAACTGTGGAGTAATTGTGGGGGAAAAGGTCTAAAATTTTATGTTAATAATAATGAATTTACATGAATAAAACACATGTGTGGTGTCTAAAATCTAATAATGAAAAATAAACGAAACAGACCAACCACCCAAAAAAAAAACAACAACAAAAAAACACAATAAATAAATAAATAAATAACAGATCCTAACTAAGCTAGTAATCTTCAAATAAATGAACTTCACATGTAAAATAAATAAATAGTCCTCAAATAAGAACATGACAAAAAGAAAAATTAAATAAATAAATAAATAAATAAGAACAGGAAAGTATCTAAAACTAACATGCTAATCAAAATAAATAAATAAACACACTAAATGTGAAAACAATTTTAGCTTCATAGCACTTTTGAGTTTCTAAGATTATTATAAAAAATAATTTATACTAATGATACAATTCTATACACTGCCATGCAAAAGTTTGTGAGCAGTAAAATTTTTAATGGTTTTTTTTTTTTTTTTTTTTTTTTAAGAAGTCTCTTATGCTCAAAATTATTTGATACAGAAAAAAAACAGTTGTTTAATATTTTTTTGGAACCTCTGATTTTTTTTCAGGATTCTTTGATGAATAAAAAGTTAAAAAGAACAGCATTTATTAAAAACAAATCTTGTCTAACAATATAAGTCTTTACTATTACTTTTTATCAATTTAACACATTCTTGCTGAATAAAAGTATTATTTTTTTCAAACAAAGAAAGATAAAAAAAAAATTACTGGCCCCAAACTTTGAACACTACTGTATATTGTTACAAAATATGGTAATATTTTAAATAAATGCTTTGCATCACATAAATAAATTAAATTTGAAAGTATATTACAACAGAAAACCACTATTTTAAATTGCAATAATATTTCACAATATTATTGTATTTTCAATAAAATAAACAGACATGATGAGCAGAAAAGGCTTTTTTAAAAAACATCTTACTGATCCCAAACTTTTGAACGGCAGTGTACATTACACAGGTGCAAGATGTTTCTACTTGAAGCATCCAAAAAAGCCTCAATGCATAATGCAACACTATTAATTACAAAAAATATCTAAAAAAAATTATAAAATAATCAGATATACAAAATCGACCGAGATTTAGCTAGCTTGCAGATCTATGTTAGCAGAGATGAATCTGACACAAGATAAGCTTGACTTCAGTCAATATTTCAGAGTCATGAAGCTCACATCTGACACATCCTCATTCCTCAAACAAGCCCATCTGTCAAACGTCTGCGATGTAAAAGAAAAAAGCTGTGAAAAAACGGCTGAAATGTGATTCTAAGAACTTGGGAAAGAGTCTACGGGGAACGGGAATGTTTTTATGCCGTACAAGCTCCTTTCTCAAGTGCACTTAAAGTTTAACTGTAAAGTTAGCTGCTGTCCTCTAGGGTGAACAGAGGAGAGTTTGAAGTAAAACTCACACTGACCTCTCTTAAAGAGACAGTTCACCCAAAAATGAAGATTCTCTCATGTATTTAGTTTGAAAGGTTTGAAAGGAGTTTAACTGACCTTAACCGTCAACTGTTTGGTTATCAACATTCTTCTGTGCTCAAGAAGAAAGACTCATACAGGTTTTAAACAACTTGAGCGTACAAATGACCGAATTTTCATTTTGGGTGCACTATCCCTTTAACAATAAGAGTCTTGTCTAGTGCACTGTTAACAATTAGTCCTGCTTGACCTACCAGATAAAACACAACAGAAATAAAACCATTTCATTTCTGCATCAGCAGGGCTGTGGACCAAAGCATGACGAAACATAAAACAATAGAAGAGAGAGATATATGAAGGGTTAGCGAGCAGATGGAGATGTAAGTTTTCTACTGCCTCTTACAGCTCAACATAAATACATGATGAGCCTCTTAGCAAGTGACAGAAGTATCTCCAATTTTACATACAATATGTAAAGCAAACATCGTAATTCATTTAATGTTGCATTGCTCCAAGACTCTAAATGCCACATACTTAAGTGTTTAATCTAGTGGGGCGTAAACATTTCTGCATGTTCTTTTATGTACAGATGCTTCGGCGGCCGTGGTCCAAAAGCATTTGCCAGGTTCAGCCGTCCATCTAAAATGAAATGAGAGTTTGAGAGAAAAAAAAATTAAAAACCCTCAGAAGCAATTTAAAGGCCAGATGGCTATAAAAGCATTTTGATTTCCTCAGCATCTTCTCTTTGGAGTCAACTTTCTGGAAGCGGCAGTTCTGTTACAAGATCAGAAGTCTCTGTGGATCAGCGAGGAAGGAACGCTGACAAAACCGGGGGACATCTGAGTGAAGAAGTGCTAAAAGAGCCACTCTCTACTCCACACCAGGGAGCTGCTTAAACTCAAAAAGTTCGTGAGGAACTGTTGCTTGTCTGTTAAGTGTAAAACTCCAAATTCCTCTAAAAATAAAGAACGAACTTCCGAGATGAGGAAAAGCTAGGTTCAAAATTAGAAACTCGCTGTGGGACACAAACACAACACGCTGTTCTAACCAAAACACATGGATAAACAAGCATCGCTGAAGAGGTGAAACGGTCAAGATCTGAAAATGGTTACTGGATTTTTTTAACCTGCTGTGTTGATATTCAACGCTAGCTTGGAGCACAAGCTTGAAGCACGAAAAAGTAGGGCTAGGCAGTTTGGATGCTTTTTAGACTTTTGATGATAATAAACAGATATCTGGATATGTATGTTTTTGCTCTGAAAAGGTTTTTTTTTATTCTCCAATCAGTGAACCCATAATTTCAATCAAACATCCATTGTCTGCAATTAAATTCAAAACACTAAATGTAAGAACTAGAAAACAAAAGTCTCCTTCAGAGTAATCAAGGTTTCACACAGTTCTTGAACACAAGGAAAAATAATAGTAATTTGTATTAAAATTAACCAACATGTGTATATGTATATGTATGTATATATATTTACACACACACACACTCTAAGGTAGTTTTAATATATTTTTTTACATTTTTTCTAATAACTTCTACCCGATAAAATTTATTACAGCTTGGCATAAAAAAAAGTTCATCATAAATGTAATTTAAAAGAGTTTTCTACAGAAGCCCGTTTACGCCACTGAATGAAAAAAAAAATGCAGAATCTCAGAATTGTGACGTATAAACTCATAATTCTGAGCAATAAAGTCAGAACTTAAATTTCAGAGTTCATTTTGCAAATTCTGACTTTATAACTCACAATTACAAGTTTATACATTGCAATTCTGAGAAGAAAGCCAGAATTACAAGTTTGTATCACGCAATTGTGAGATATAAACTCACACTTCTGATTTATTTTTTAAAAATGTGTGTTTATATCTCGAAAAAAAAAAATTCTCAGATTGCGAGTTTATATCTCGCAGTTTTTACTTTTTAACACGCAATTACGAAGCAAGTCAGAATTGTGAGATATAAACTGGACTTTATAACTTGCAATTGCAAGTTTATATCTCACAATATTAATAAGTCAGTTCTTAATTGCTACAAAAAAAAGTCAGAATTGCATTTCTTACAATTTTTTCTCACAATTGAGAACTGACTTTTTTCTCTAAATTATGAGATATAAACTTGCAATTGCAAGAAAAGTCAGAATTGCGAGATACAAACTCACATTTGAGGAAAAAAATAAATAAAAACTCGCAAGAAAAAAAATTGCGAAATGAAAACTTGCAATTCTGAGAAAAGAGGCAGACTTGTGAGTTTGTATTACGCAGTTCTACAAAAGAAATTGTGGAAAAAAAGTTCAAATCTCACAATTCTGAGAAAAAAAGTTAGAATTGCGAGTTTGCATTACACAATTCTGAGAAAAAAAAAAGTGAAATGTAAACTCGCAATTGCGAGAAAAAAAGCCAGATTTGCAAGATATAAACTCACAATTGCAAGAAAAGTCAGGATACAAACTCGCATTTGCAAGACAAAAAGAAAAAAACTCAATTTTGACTGCATTTCTCACAATTGCGAGTTTATATCCCACTATTCTGATTTTATAACATTTTTTCCCTCTGAATTGCGTAATACAAACTTGCAATTTTTACTTTTTTTCTCACAACTGCACATTTACATTTTTACATTTTTTCTCAGAATTGTATAATACAAACTCGCAATTCTGCCTTTTTCTCACAGTTGCGAGTTTGTAGTACGCAATTCTGAGGAAAAAAATTCCTAAATGTTTTTTTCTTCTTGTTTTTTTGACTTCTATACTTTTTCAAGTTACATTTTTAATATTAAAATTAATTAAAATTCAATAAAATTTTATATTTAAGCCCTTGATTGAGAACCACTGTACTAAGGTATTTCAATGTATGAAAAATGCCTCATAAAATATACAAACAAATCCTTAAGTACTTAAGTGATTCACTAAAAGTGAACTGAAACTAATCCAATGCCACTTTTAGCATAGTTAAAATCAGAGATGCTATTTAAAAAAAATTCTAAATGCTCTAATACTTAACTGTATGACTGCAAAACAATTTTCAAGAAATTTAAAGGCCAAATAAAATGCACATTAAACACTGCCATGTATTGCTTAATTTCATATTGCCAGCAAAATCATTGCAGTTTTTCTATATATCACCCAGCCTTACAAGCAGCCCAGGTAGAAATAACATAAAAAAGGCATGCCAGTTTCAAAATCTCTTTGATATGTCTTAACAGGACAGTCATTACCTCAAAATACATGAATTTACCATCACCGGTGAGCCAGGCAAAACTAAGAATCAAAGAGCCATGACATGAAGTCAAGAGGGCAATAAGGAATAAATGGAATGTGCCAAACATTTCACACGAACAGAGGCTGTACACGCAGAAAGCAAAGCATGCTGTGCCAAGAGACAACGATTTTCTGCCGCGGAGCATTAGCTTGTTCATTCGCTCAATTAAGGCCCCGTTCGTATCGCGCTGCACCTCAATGTGTCTCTGTCTTTTCTCCATCTGCCTCAGACTCTTCAGAGCGTTGAGTCCACTTAGTCCAACAAAGATGAATGAGACACTAGAGCCCCCATTACTAGCCTCCAGTCAGTTAAATCCTCTCCTCTGTTCCCTGCAGATGTTCCGCTAATCTTTACAACAGTGTTCGCTTCAAATCCTATAGCAAATATCTTAAAGCCCTTATTCACCCTATGAAGTATTAAAGCCTTACGGACACATTTACAGAGTGACTGTTTACATATGTGAGATTATTCCATATTACAACTTTTGATGAGTAATGCAAACTTGATTGCTATCATTAAAACAGCTGGAATACTAATAATAAGAATAATATTAGCATTCCAGGACTCATTCATTCCTTTTTCCTTCATTTAGAACGTGGGATTTGCACGTGCACACACATACACACGCGTGCTGAGCAGTCTATCAAATTATTAACAGATCAGCCCTGCTGCCACTCAGTCGAGCATGTTTTCGCTGATGCATGCTGCCCCCTGTGACGGCTGTGAGCCATGCTTTGACACCTGACACGGGTGTTTTAATTGTGCAAAATAACATGAAAGTGCTTCCAAGGGAGATGTGCACAGGAGTGCAAAGACCTGATTTAGCATCAGGAAGTAAGAGTTGCCGTGGTAGGATTAGCTGCTTTGATGTAGCAGGAAAGACCAGAGGTCATTCTTATAGAGAGACTGGCAAGAACTCATCATCCGAATGTTACTCTACTGCTGTCAGTTGTTCTGTTTATAAGGTGCTTTTAAACATGCACTATACATATCTTTACCATAATTTCAATGAATAATACTAATAATACTAATAATACTGATAATAATAATAATAATAATAGTTTATTTATTTATTTTTTTTAGTATATTTAGTAATTGTAAGACGCTGCTTATTTTTAAGGTAACTTAAGTTATTTTTACTAATTAAAAAAAGGGTACAGATTAGGCAAATGATTTGTGTCCAAAATGGATGAACAAACAAACAAACAAACAAACAAAACAAAACAATTGTTTTAAAATAATAATAATAATAATAATAGTAATACTAATTACTACTACTACTACTACATATTTTTCTACAGATTTTAGCAGCAAAACTAAGACATTATTTATATTAATATCTGCAAAACTAAGTTGTTTTTATTATTAAAATAATTAATGTAAGGATTAGGCTACTTATTTGTGTCCAAAACCAAATTATTATTATTATTATTATTATTATTATTATTATTATTATTATTATTAACAATACATATTTTCCTATAGATTTTAGCAACAAATTAGTCTATTAGATTAGACTATTTGTGTCCAAAACCAAAAAAACAACAACAACAACAATAATTATTATTATTATTATTATTTATTTATTTATTTATTTATTTTTATTACTACATATTTTTCTATAGATTTTAGCAGCAAAAGTTGGATTAGTTGGATAAGCTGTTTTATTAATAAAATAATTAATGTAAAGGTTAGGCTGTTTTTGTCCAAAACCAAATTTATTATTATTATTTTCATTATTATTATTATTATTATTATTATTATTTGGTTTTGGACACAGATAAATGACATAATCCTTACATTAATTGTTTTATCAATAAAAATAATTTAGTTTTGCTGCTAAAAATCAAAAGAAAATATAATAATAATGTTGTTGTTAAGAAGGCGAAGAAGAAGAAGAAGAACAACAACAACAACAAGAACAACAACAAGAAGATTTTGCTGCTAAAATCTCTTAAATATAAGCCATTTTTAATACAATAATTAAATGTAATATTAAGCAATTAATTTATTGTGTCAGATAGATAGACAGACAGATAGACAGATAGACAGATAGATAGATAGATAGATAGATAGATAGATAGATAGATAGATAGA
>JAHKKF010520306.1:0-39236 GCA_019740295.1 Labeo calbasu | reverse complement strand
TTCCATCCACCCGTCTTTGTCTTTTCATCCATCTATTCATTCATCATCCATCTTTCTGTCTTTTCATCCATGCATCCATCCTTTTTTCTCTTTTCATCCATTCATCCATCCATCTTCTGTCTTTTTATCCATCCATCCATCCATCCATCCATCCATCCATCTATTCATCTTTCTGTCTTTTTTCAGTCTTTTCATCCATCTATCCATTCATCCATCCATCCTTTTTTCAGTATTTCCAGCCATTTATCCATTCATCCATTCATCTATTGTTCCATCTATCCATCTTTGTCTTTTCATCAATCATCTATCATCCATCCATCTTTGTCTTTTATCCATCTATTTATTCATCTATCCAACATCCATCCATTCATCTTTGTCTTTATCCATCTTTCTGTCTTTTCATTCATCATTGATCCATCATCCATCCATCTGTCTTTTCATCTATTCATTCATCCATCCATCCATCTATCCATCCATCCATATCTTTCCATCCTTCCATTCATCCATCCATCCGTCTTTTCATCCACCTGTCCATCCATCCGTCTTTCTGTCCTTTCTTGCATTTATATATTCATCTATCCATCCATCCATATATCGCTTCATCTATCCGTCTGTATGTATTTCCATCCATCCATCCATCCAAAAATCTTTCCATCTTTGTCTTTTCATCCATCTATTCATCCATCCAAAATCCATTCATTCATCTTTCAGTCTTTCCATTCATCTTTCTCTTTCCATCATTCCATCATCTATTCATCAAGCATCCATCCATTTTTTCTTTCTATCATCCATCTATATATCCACCTAGCCATCATCTTTTCACCCATTCATTAATCCATCCATCTTTCTGTATTTCCATCAGTCAGTCACTCACTCATTTAATTCATTTACATGCCCGTCTGCTTATCAAGTGAAATATCACCCTTCTGTTGCATGTTTTATGTTGTTGTGAGGTTGCTGTGATGTTTGGGGGTTTTGGGCCTTTGAGTTCTTTATCAGTGCTCTTTATCAGATACTCAGACTCTAGTTCCTTCTCGCTTGTTAACTCTGTTGTAACTGCTGATTCTGAAGCGTCATGTTTTCTGAGAGCGTGTCTGACTTTCACTCATTGTTTCAGCCTGTTTCACTAACACAATAGAGATGACTTATGAGGGGTGGAGGGAGCTTTTGGACGTTTGTCAGTAAAAAATAGAAAACTGTGTTCAAAATAGCATTTTCCTGAAGCATGACGCTAAAGATCGGAGTAATGATGCTGAAAATTCAGCTTTGATCCCAGAAATAAATTACATTTTACAGTATATTCACATAAAAAAAAATTGTAAGAATTTTTCACAATATTGCTATTTTTACTGTATTTTTGATCAAGTATATGCAGCCTTCTTTCCAAAAAATGTAAAGTCTTATCAGCTCAACTTGACCTTCCATTTTCAGCATGATGAATGAACTGAAAGTAAAATCAGCTGTTGTCTCCTTTTTGACTTTTGACTCATTATATAAATTTAATTTTAAAAAGGGGTTTTGCAGTCCAAGTCACGAACAAGATTGCTATCCATCATCACTGTGGAAATGCACGATCAAGAGCACTGTATTATATTAATCAGTTGCATACAGTGCATTTGTGGAGCCCAGTGCTTACAAATAATTTGCATACTGTGCACAGCATGCATATAATATATTGCACTACTAATCCAGACATAGCCACTATTTCATTTAGCAAATATCTTCAAATGAGACTTAAAATGTGTCGTGCAGAAGTGGAGGTCTGTGAGTGGGGAGGGAAACGGTGCAGTTTTCCATTGTGGTACAAACACTGGGCCGTTCTGTGTGGTCTGATGAACGGGTGGAGACCACAGCGGCTACAACTCCAGAATCAACCTCACCTGAACTCTACAGCTTCCACTTCTGAAATTTGAATGTGACTGCATTGGCTTTACTTTTGAGAGCCAGTTTTATTTTAAAGCACACGCCACTGAATCAACATCCATATGCAATTTGTATAGTGTCCACGCTGTGGTTCCAGAAATAAAACTAACTCAGAAACTCAGAAATGCTTTCTGACAAGCATCATAGGACAAAACACTACCCTGCATTATATTTGAATGAAATCCAATGCGTTCCTTACTAATCTAGAGCTGCTTATTTCAAAAATAGTGGCTTTTTTTGTTTGAACACGTCACACTTTCTTACACAATATGATGCATTTTATAGCATTTTTGGGTTTAGTGACTATTTGTGCTGTCCAGAAGTCTTATATTCCCACTTAATTAGCAGGAAAAAATTAAAAAGTAACATTCGCATAATGTTTGCAAAACGATAAAATGGAATGTTTCCTTATGGAACGTTCAAAAAAGAACATGCTTTTGTCAGTTGGGATCAAAATAGGTAATATTAGTCCTTGTTTTTGCAAATCAGCAGAACTTCTTCATTTCCTTATTTGCAAACAATGCTAACCTATTTATTACAACTGTACATGTAACGTTTGTTAAGAACTCAAGCAAGCTCCCAGATGTCCCAGTCACTGAGAGTTTGAGGTAAAGCCCAGCCTGCCTTTGAGTTTTTCTGGTATGAATCAAAATAGAAAGCCAGGAAGAGGAGGAGAACATCTCTTTGAGCGTTAGAGAAAGCCTGCGGCCGCAGTATATTAGAAACGCGGTCGGTCTCCGAGGCAGGAGCCACCCTGAGCGGACGCTAGAGAGAGCAGCACATGAAAGCGATGCGGTTTCCATGAGACCCAAACTCTCCATCTGAACGCAGATGTGCTGGCGCTCCCGACTGCTGACTGCTTTGTTTCGCGGGCAAAGACAAAAGCGCCTCACCAGAAAACACTTATAATTATATTAGGGCTGACTGGATGTAAAAAGCGCTGGGAGGAGGGGTTATGACGGATTTAATCTTAAGCGTAAAAGTTGTAAAATTAAGTGCCACAAAATTTTTCGTCTTCGTTTTTAACACTAGGTTACATCTCGTTTCAAAGTGCTATAATATATATATATATATATAGTAAATGTTTTGCTTGAAAAGTGTGCTTTGCTACGTTTCCTCAAAATAAAAGACATTTTATACCAAATACATTGAGATACCGAATTTAATGTGAATGGAGCGTCCGAATACTTTTTGGAGCCGCTGTTGATCTTGAGCGACATCCTGTGGACATTTGTTACTATTGATTTGTTTCTCCTAATTTATGGAAGAAACACTATATATAAAACGTCAGGGCAACGTATATCACGCAGGAGACAAAAAAGGGCAAACTAATAAAATAACATAAACTATAAATATGATTTTTAAAACATTAAAAAAAAATTATTAATAAACAATTAGAACAAAATTATTTTTTTCACCGTACTTGGACCGTACTTGCAGTTCAAATCACAACAGTCGACGCCGTGCGTCTACGCAAGTTTCCGTAGTGTAGTGGTTATCACGTTCGCCTCACACGCGAAAGGTCCCCGGTTCGAAACCGGGCGGAAACACGAAACCTTTTTTCTGTCCGTTTTTCTCACTTAAGCGGAAGATACGAAATAAGAGTCGTAAAAATGTGGACACACAATAAACATTACTAAAGTGTTCTGTATGTCATAATGGTAAAATAAGGTGTGTAACGTTACTTTGTTTCCTGATTATTTTGACGAAACTTGTCATTATGATGATGGTTATTATTTTATATTATTTTGTGTTGATATATTATTGTTATTATTATCATTATTAATATAATAATGCGTGATTAAAAAAACACGACGTTCGGAGCCGGACTGCAACTCCCACAATGCACCGCGCCATCGCTTAGGCATGAATATGTACTTCCGCCGCTAAGCCGGTCCTTTTCCTGCGCTGTAAACTTGAGTAAAGCGGCTCTTCAGCCCGACCAACTCAATCTACAGCCATCAACCGGTACCGATCGCAGAGATGACCGAACAGATGACCGTGAGAGGGACCCTGAAGGGCCACAACGGCTGGGTGACCCAGATCGCCACGACCCCGCAGTTTCCGGACATGATTCTGTCCGCGTCCAGAGGTGACAGATGATACTGTTTGTACCGCTCAGCTACTACAGCTGTCTGACGTAACAAGTACTGTGGTGGTACATTTACCATGGTATTTCCGTGTCAGTTCAGTGAACTTTTATGAAAGGAAAAAGTTAAAGTTTATGTAATAAAGAATGATGAAATCTTCCTTACAAAACGTACAGTGTATTCAGATGATTTTGACAGCTGTCAGTGAAACTTTGAAACTCCTTCTTATTCTTGTTATTTAAATATGATTGTAATTATTATTGAAAAAATGCAGCTTAAAAATTCACTTAAGTTGCATGTTTTATGTTCTAAAATTAAATGAGTAAAATTAAATAATTTCATATATATATAAAATACAGTCAAAAGTATTTGAACAGTACGTTTTTTTGTTTGTTTGTTAAAGAAATGCATTTAAAATGCAGCAAAAGCAGTAAAATTTCATTTTTTTCTTTTACTATTTAAAATAACTGCTTTCTATTTGAATACATTTTAAAATGTAATCTATTTTTTTGATCAAAGCTGAATTCCGCATCATTACTCCAGTCTTGAGTGTCACATCATCCTTCAGAAATCATTCTAACATGCTGATTTGCTTCTCAAGAAACATTTATTGTTATTATTATTAGTAGCAGTATTAGAAGTAAAAAAAAATTCAGGATTCTTTAATGAATAGAAAGATCCAAAGATCAGCATTTGCCTAAAATTAACAAAACAAAACAAAAAAAAACTTCTGTAACATTGTACACTATACCATTCAAAAGCTTGTCAGTATAATTTATTTATATATTTAGGGGAAGAAATGATAGAAATTAATAGTTTCATTTAGCAAGGATTTCAAATTTGTAATGTTTTTGCTGTATTTTGGATCAAATAAATGCAGGCTTGGTGACCAGAAGAGAAAAAAATAATAATTTGAGTGGTTGTGTGTATATATAAAATATTTCTATTGTTTTTAGAAGTATTTTACAACATGGATGATTATTTAAAAAAGCAGCTAGAAAATTAATTAGTATGTTGTAACATAAGTCTTTTAAAATAATTTTAACTGCTTTATTTTACTCAGAAATCAAAAACTGCTATTCAGAGATATTCAGCTCTGCCTTAACTGTTTAATATTAACTAATAACCTAGAAAATGGCTTTTAATGATGCTTTATGAATTTTGACAGTTGTTTTGGTTGATAAAGCCTCATGTGTCCTGGCTGCACTAGCATTGTTTGAACAGCTACTAACTAGTCATTTGCTTTACTATCTCTGCTCTTGTTTCTGTAGATAAGACCGTCATCATGTGGAAGCTCACCCGCGACGAGACCAACTACGGTATTCCTCAGCGAGCCCTGCGTGGACACTCACACTTCGTGAGCGATGTGGTCATCTCATCGGATGGTCAGTTCGCTCTGTCGGGCTCGTGGGACGGGACCCTGCGTCTGTGGGACCTCACCACGTGAGTACGGGACGGACGCTGTGCTTTAAATGCTGTCGCTTTAAGACATCAAACTCACTCTTCAAATGTTCTTTTTAGTGGAACCACGACCCGTCGGTTTGTGGGCCACACCAAAGACGTGCTGAGCGTCGCCTTCTCCGCTGATAACCGGCAGATCGTGTCCGGCTCAAGGGACAAAACCATCAAGCTGTGGAACACGCTGGGCGTCTGCAAGTACACCATTCAGGTGAGAACTAGGCTTTGGAAATGTGATTGTTTTAGCGGTGATATCTAGGCCTGATCTGGACTTAAAAGAGGAGTTTACTTCTGGAACAAAAATGTACAGATAATTTACTCACCCCTTTGTCATCCAAGATGTTCATGTCTTTCTTCAGTCATAAAGAAATAGTTTTATAAGGAAAACATTTCAGGATTTCTCTCCATAGTGGACATCTGTGAAGCCTGCGAGTTTAAACTTCCAAAATGTAGTTTAAATGCAGCTTCAAAGGGCTCTAAACGATCCCAGACGAGGGATATATAATTTATATACTTTTTAACCTCAAATGCTTGTCTTGTCTAGCTCTGTGTGAACTCTGTGTGTATTTCAGGTCAAGACAGTTAGGGTATGTCAAAAAACTCTCATTTTCTCCTCCAACTTCAAAATCGTCCTACGTCGCTGCAGAAGTGCCGACTCAGAGTTTAGTAAGTAAACGTGCAAAGTAGGTCAAACGCCCTTTACCTTTAAAAAAAGGTAAAACAGCAGGAAGATTTTGAAGCTGGAGGAGAACATGAGATGGGAGTTTTTCGACATGCCCTAACTGTCTTGAACTGCAATACACAGTTCACACATTTGAGGTTGAAAAGTATATAAAATGTCTAATTATTTTTAGAAAATAACAGTTTGTTTTGTTAGATAAAACCCTTCTTCCTCGTCTGGGATCGTTTGCATTTACTGACAGTTTAAACTCACAGGCAACAAATCCTGAATTTTTTCCTCAAGAAACAATTTCTTTACGACTGAAGAAAGAAAGACATGAACATCTTGGATGACAAGGGGGTGACTACATTATCTGTAAATTTTTGTTCTGGAAGTGAACTTCTCTTTTAACAAAGTGTTAAAACCTATAAATCCTACTGTGTCGTATTTGATATGCATATTTGACAGTTTATACTTTTTTAGCAAATAAAAGGCCTTTTAGTGTAATTGTATTAATGTCCACCTTCATGGTGCTTCACGTGTCTTTTTGCTGTCAAATCTTTACTTATTTTTATTAAGTAAACATAAGAATAACTTAAGTAATATTTCCAGATGAACACTTACTGGACTGAAGTGGCTTGGCTTTACTTGATTCTCCATGAATCTTCTTCTTTTTTTTTTTATTTTTTATTTTTTTTTTTTTTAAATAAAAGTGAGTCTCAGATCTATGGAAGCCTGTTTCCGCCCTTGAATAAAAAATAAAAAAGATAATTGCAACTTTTTATCTCACAATTCTGACTTTTTCTCGCAATTGCGAGTTCGTATCTCACAGTTCTGAGAGTTCTAAATGCCCAATTGTGAGAAATAAAGTCAAAATTGCAAGATATTGTAATGTTAATTGCGAGTTATAAAGTCCAGTTCTGATGAGGAAAAAAAAAAGACTGATATGTTCACAGAATTGCGAGTTTATATCTTACAATTCTGACTTTATAACTTGCAATTGTGCCTTTATTTCTCAGAATTGCAAGTTTATATCGCTCAATTCTGAGAAAAAAAGTCAGAATTGTGAGTTTGTATCACGAAATTCTGAGAAAAAAAAAAGTCATAATTGTGAGATAACAAGTCACAATAACCTTTTTAAATTTTTTATTCAGTGGTGGAAACAGGCTTCCATACAGATCTGATTATCAGGATCTTTTGAGGAACGTGTGTTTCCGGAAGCTTTACTTTCACTGTTCCCCAGTGGAGAAATGATCTTCCCAAGCCTTTTGAGCAACGTTTATTTGTTCATCTCTCAATCATCATTGGATTGCGTTACATTATATGTTTGGATCATTTCAATCTCATCATACTAAGACATATTATTGGAGATATAGAGTGATCACGATATTTAGGTCATTTTATGTCAGTAGCTGTTGTACTGTTATAAAGCTCTCATTGCATTACAAGCATCAGAATTTCACTATCTTTTCTTCCTATAAATATTAGCATCTGCATCTTTTTGGTCTGTTTGGTCAATAAAATGTAGCTGTGTTTTCCTCCATATCCACATTATATCAGACTGTAGGAGCCATAAAAGCCTGATGTATCAAATATATAATCCATAACACATATGTTAACTTTTTTTGTATAAAGGTTCAATACATTATTCAAATAAGCGACTGTAATCTAAGCTGAGATGTTTGTTTTTCCTCAGGATGAGAGTCACACTGAGTGGGTTTCCTGCGTGCGTTTCTCTCCCAACAGCAATAACCCCATCATCGTCTCCTGCGGCTGGGACAAGATGGTCAAGGTGAGAGCTGAGTGGAATTTAAGAGCGTTTTCAGACAGGTTATTGGTTTTGTTTCTCTTTGGTTCTGATTGGTTAAAATACACCTAATGTTAATGTTCTGAAATCAAGATGGATTAACAAGTCAGCTCACGCACACATGCATACAGATACAATTAATTTAGTTTTTCCCACAACTGTAAACACAAGCATTTTAGCATTTAAAATGCCTCTATTATGGATTACGAAAGGTTCATTTAAGGTTTAAGAATTTAAGGTTTTTGAGGAAAACAATCCAGGATTATTCTCCATGTAATGTAGTGGACTTCAATGGTGTTCAATGGATTGAAGGTTAAAAATGCACTTTAAGTGCAGCTTCAAAGGGCTCTAAACGATCCCAGCCGAGGAATAAGGGTCTTATCTAGCGAAACGATTGGCCATTTTCTTAATGCTGATGTGTACTCAGTCTGTGTGGTTCAGGACAGTTAGTGTATGTTGAAAAACTCCCATCTCATTTTCTCCTCCAACTTCAAAATCGTCCTACATTACTGGTTTACCTTGTTTGTAAAGGGCATTTAATCTTCTTTGCACATTCACTTTGTAAACGCTGGGTTGGTAATTCTGCAGCGATGTAAGAGGATTTTTTTTAAAGTTTTTTTCAAGAGCTTGACAAGATAAGCATTTGCGGGTAAAAAGTATATAAATTGTAATATTTTATTTATTTATTTATTTATTTTTAGAAAATAACCGATCGTTTTGCTAGATAAGAACGTTATTCCTCGCCTGTGATTGTTTAGAGCTAAATATAAACTGCATTTTGGAAGTTCAAACTCGCGGGCACCATAGAAGTCCACTATATGGAGAAAAATCTTGAAATATGTTCCTCAAAAATTTCTTTATGACTAAAGAAAGAAAGACATGAACATCTTGGATGACAAGGGGGTGAGTAAATAATCTGTAAATTCCTGTTCTGGAAGTGAACTACTCCTTTAAATTGTTACAATGTTGCATTTTCTCCTTGGTAACATTTCAGAGCATTCCAAAATGTATTTATTCAAGTCACATGAGTACAAGTCTCCTCTGATTGGTCAAAATGCACCTAATGTTTATGTTCTAAAATCAAGATGTATTCACAGGTCAGTTCTATGGACTAGCTGTCATTAGACACACACATATATATAGATGCAGTTTATTTTTTTTCTACAACATTAAACTCAAGCATTATACATCAGCCTTTAAATCAACATAGGTTCATGTGGAATGTAAGTGTGATGTGAAGTGTAATGTTTTGTGTCTTTCAGGTGTGGAATCTGGCCAACTGTAAGCTGAAGACCAATCACATCGGACACACCGGGTTCCTGAACACCGTCACGGTTTCCCCTGATGGATCACTCTGTGCCTCTGGTGGAAAGGTCAGTTTCACTGTATGGTCCTGTTTGAATGCCCCGATATACTTCAAATGAAATTAAAGAACAACCTCATGTGACGTCATTTAGAACAAACTCAGGCAGAAACAAAGTTTGTTTTGGCAGTTTTAAAGTTTGGCTCCTAAACAAATTTGAGCTCATTTGGGCGATTACACAATCAGTGGGTGTGTTCTGGACAGAGATGCACCGATCAGTCAACCAGGGATCGGAATTAGCCGGTTTTCCACGTGACTGGCTGGTCAGTTTGCTGATTCCTAGCCGATCCGTTTTATGATATGACTGTTAAAGTATTTATGTCGTGACAGATGAAGCTTGCGCAGCTTAAAATGTTCAATAAACAAGAAGTTTAAATTAAGCGACTTACATTTTAGACACAATATTGAATGTTTTTGCTCAATTTCATTGTGGAAAATAGTTCCAATCAAAGCCACAGCAGAACTGATGCACGACTCAGAGCAACACAGTGGTGTTTTGTTAATGAATCCACTTTTTTTTTTTTTTTAATGATTCAGAAACCCGTTCATAGAGACTAAATGACTCACTCATTAAAACAGTATTTTAGCTGCCGCCTACTGATGGTTTGGATTCATATTTAAAGCTATCATTGCATTTTTCACAACATTTCTTGTTTGCATGTTTAAAAATTATTTAAAACATTTATTTTTTATAAAATTATTTATGCATTTGAAATTTTGCAGTGTAAATGCATTTATAGAGAATATCTTTAATTTAGTCCAGAGTGGGGGAATTTTTAGGGGTAATGTTTAGTCTTTTTTTTTTTTTTTTTTATCATGTACATTTTTTGGCATTGGAAAAAGGTATATATATTATTTTTGTTTGTATATGCAGTCAATTATACTTCTTAGAAAGAAAAGCGGTACCAGCAGGTCACACTTACAAAACAAAAAAAAACGGAAATCCGAATCGGCCAAGAAAATTGCAATTGTTGTATCTCTAGTTTTGGAAACTCCACCTTCTTTGATGTGAGACTTTTATTTTTTTTTTCTGATTTATTACTCGTTGCATGAAAGTCAGACAAGAGAACAACCTTTTTAAACAACAGCAGGTTACTATCAATGTATCCGCACCTGTGCGATCACTCGCAGAGACTTTAAAGATTCGAAGAAGGCCTTTAATTCCTAGAAAACATTTGCAAGGACGTTTGGTGTCGACGACCCAGAGTTATATGCAAAGCGACATGGAGAAACATCCAAACTAGTTTTCCAAAGCCATGAAAAGAATGACAGGAAAGAGTGGAGAAAAGAAGGCGAACACCAAATAACGTGCTTTTAAATAAATGTTCTTACACCGTACTGCTGCTGCTGTTGCTTTTTCAATATGTGAATTTAAAAGGTATGCAATAAATGAAATGC
Source organism: Labeo calbasu (assembly GCA_019740295.1). Classification (NCBI taxonomy): domain Eukaryota; kingdom Metazoa; phylum Chordata; class Actinopteri; order Cypriniformes; family Cyprinidae; genus Labeo; species Labeo calbasu. Next base: position 28,536 of record JAHKKF010520306.1, on the reverse strand, counting down.
CAAGAGAACATACGGTAATACGCCTTTGTTTATATCAAAATTACATCATGACACTACATAAAATGCAAAAAGGTGTAATAGTTTACCTAGTTTAATAAAATAAATGAACAACTAAATAAAACAGCAAACAGGTTTGTGTTATTGAGATGACTCCTTTTTTTTTTACATCATGCTAAAGAGCCATTCACACCTCCCATAGAGGACTGATTATGCTAATGGTGGCTCTTTTGTATTGCAAACATGATACTTTGACTCTGAACTGCTGCTAATCATTCTTTTTCTGTCTATAATATTCTGACCGTTGGTACGCATCTCACACCTGGATACACCGCCATTCCATCGTTGTTGTGTTTAGGGGATATGTGCGAATGGTGTGACACACATTTACATTAATCCACACCCCGTCTCCAGCGGCACAGGGGTGTGGGAATGTCCGAATACAGTATATCGTTGCACAGCCTTTTCAAATTTCTTTTTACCCCCAAATAGAGATGTTCATTTTGCTTATTTTTCCTAACCCGACAGCTGACGCTTGTTAAACGATTATTAACCGTTAACGGACAAGATTATTTTAAATTAGAATTTAATTATTTTAGAAAGGGTAAGTGTCTGTGACCAGTTAAAAATACCAGAATTTGTTTTCCAGGGATTAATTTTACATGCACAAAAGCAGCAAACAACAGAACATGAGGATTTACATAAACACATCGCATCACGCATCTGCAGCGCTTTTGCGAACAGAGAAAAATATTCATAATATAATGAAAGAATAGGCCTATACAGTACTTGGTGTGCAACAAGTTGCTAGTATGGAAAGTTTTGGTTCATTTTTGTTGAAAGGAAGACGGCTGAAAGCGGCGTCCTATTTTTCTTTATTTTACAAAAGCACAAAGATTTGTTTTTATTGTGAATGTACCCAAATAAAACTGTTAGAAGGAAAAAAATTAAGTAATTGCACTGGCGCTGCACACGCACGCAGTTTTTAAGCATTGCTAACTTGACCATTATCATAATAAAATACAGTCAGCCAAACATTTGGAAAAATCACACTGCTTAATCGTCATCAACGTACTGCCGTCATATTATGCCAAGCAATTTGTTTTATGCGAGTATAATAAATAATGTTTTGGCATTTAAATATACATCTCGAATACGGAAACATTTGGAATGGGGTCGTAAGAGAGACTCCATGTTAGTTTTAGTTTCACTTTAGCCTAAATGAATTTGTTTTGGCTTGTTTATATAGCCTAGCTTCTTATATTTTTCATTCTTGTTCTTTTCTGAACAGTTGAATTGAAAGGATTTTTTGTGGAGTGACGGAATCTAAATAGCCTAGCCTAAGTTTATAGTGTTTGTAAACATTTTGCGTCTGCATCAGGTCTATTTATGAATGTAATAATAAAATGCAACATGACATTATAGGCCTATGCGATTTTTATTTATTTATTTTTTTTGTTCTCTCAAATTTTTGTTTTATTTTAACCATCCAGAAAATGTTTTAAAACATCATTTCAGTTTTTCTTTTCAGTTATTTATCAAAATATTGTAAAGTGTTTAACTGATTGTATTAATCGGTCAGAATTCTTTCTGTCGGTTAACCGACCCCCAAACGAAGAACGAACTGCATTTGAAGTTAATCGGGTCCTAATCTGAACCTAGGACACATTATTTGCAGAAAATCTTATAGACCAAGTCAAACTGGGGCCTGCAAGGAAGTACTTGGGAGTCAGTGAAAAAAAAAAAAATTCAAATAATTCTGTGTCTCTGTCTTTAGGATGGACAGGCCATGCTCTGGGATCTGAATGAAGGGAAGCATCTGTACACGCTGGACGGTGGTGACGTGATCAATGCGCTCTGCTTCAGTCCCAACAGATACTGGCTGTGTGCCGCCACAGGACCGAGCATCAAGATCTGGGTACCATCAGCTCTCATCATTTATCACTGGATTTACACATTGTTCTTGGCAGGATGGTGTTCGTTTAGTGATGCTTTAATGCACTGCAGTTTTACTCTTTTTACCTCATGTATCATAACTATGTTTCAAGTATATATAGTTGATTCACAAATGAATCATTCGATTGACTCGATGATGCGATTCGACCTCGCCAGCTCAAACACCATCTTTATTAAGTTTAACAATGATTTTCACTTTAAAATGAAGTGAATGAGTTCATTTAGGTGAATCAGTTCAAAGTGTCAGTTGACTCTAATGATTCATTTGTGTCACCACTTAATGTTTATACTATATCACAATGCTATTTTTAATAAAAATGACTAAATGTGGCCCTGAACCACAAAACCAGTTTTAAGTAGCACGGGTGTATTTGTAGCAGTAGCCAAAAATACATTGTATGGGTCAAAATGAGCGATTTTTCTTTTGATTTTTGCCAAAAATCATTAGGATATTAAGTAAAAATCATGTTCCACAAAGCTATTTTGTACATTTCCTACCATAAATATCAAAACTTAATTTTTAAATAGTAATATGCATTGCTAAGGACTTCATTTGGACAACTTTTTTTTCACCCTCAGATTCCAGATTTTCAAAGAGTTGTTTCTCTGTCAAATATTATCCTATCCTAACAAACCACACATCAATGGAAAGCTTATTTATGCAGCTTTCAGATTCTCAGACCCTTATGACTGTTTTGTGGTCCAGACTATAATTTAGTGGAAAGACTGTTTGGAAAGATTTTTACTTGCATTTTGAATCCGCTTGAATGAATATTTGGCTTTTGAATGGTTTGATTTGGTGTCAGTTTGCACACCACTGACTCTTCTCTCTCATTACCGTCATGTCTCTCTGTCTCTCTGCAGGATCTGGAGGGAAAGATCATCGTTGATGAGCTCAGACAAGAAGTCATCACCACTAACAGCAAGGCTGAGCCGCCCCAGTGCACGTCTCTGGCCTGGTCTGCTGACGGACAGGTGAGAGCTTCCCACAGGCCACAGTTACCTGTGTGTGATGAGCTTATTCTGCAGATAATCAGCATCTGTTTGGATGTTGGATCTTTGGGTGATTGGTGGATCATCTTAAATATAAACTAGTGGACAGACAAAAAGGGTTGTATTAATTACACTGTATTTATTTTTTTCTCAGACTCTCTTTGCTGGATACACAGACAACCTGATCAGAGTTTGGCAGGTGACCATCGGAACCCGATAAAGGTGTACATCTCAAAGAGCAGAATGCCAAATATGGAAAATTGAATAAAAAAGCTAAAAAATGAAACCTATCTTGTCCTTGTTAGTATTTTTCTCTTGTGCTGATGCTAAATTGTATTACATCAATGCACTTTACAGTTATTCTTTTTGATGATTCTTTATCTAATGAAATCTGTCTTATGTTATATTACTCGTGATTTAATATCATGGTCTTCTTGATGTATATATGAGGCTTTGCATCAGTTTGGGACGATAAGGTAGACTGGATTCTGTGATTCCTGTAGGAATGATGTACCAGTTTATGTATGATTGAGCAAAGCTTTGCATTTATATACTTTCTGATTATATTTCTTACATAAAATGTTGCAGATTTTTGGGTTAAACATCTGATTTGTCTTTTTTTAAGTACTTTTTAATCATAAGTCATTTTAATATTACCATTTTATTAACCTAAGGTCTCTTTCACCCTCCATTTTTAATGTTTTATTATATTAACAGCTTATTATTATTAATATACAGCTTACAAACTATGTAGCCTAATCAGTTTGAAGCTTGATCAATTTCACACACCCACAAAATACGTAATGCTACATGTAGTAACCATTTCTGAATGAGAAATAAATTTATACCATGCATAGGATGAGCATATTATATTTAGAAATAAGCAATGAGTGCTTTTGGTCTCTGCAAGCCATTCAAAACTGTTTCAGTATCTTTTTTATAGGAAAAAAAGGTTTATAATTTGATTTTATTGTCAGTGAAATTAAGGTGGTATATGTGGTATAGTAATATTGTCTAAAAAACAAGACGGTAATACAACAAAGGCCTGAATTAGTCATGAAAATTGTTTAAAAGTCAGGGTAAATTCGAAAATGAATAAAAATAATCGTCTTGATAACCTCAGCTCTGCTAGAAATTCCTCTTTGTGAGTGCAGTCCTTCATCGAAGATTAGTGGAAATCGTTTGAAATTGATAGGGAAGCCAAGTTTATTTTTTTTAAAGCATTACTACATATTATATAATATTATACACGCTTATATTCATTATGTTTGATTGCACAACACTTTTACCATCATGTTTTATAGTGCACATGCTCTGGTACATCTCGTGCTAAACCGTTCGACCGTACAGCAGAAAAGAACTGCGCAGGAGGAAACCATAGTGGGGCGGTGCTTCACCAACTCTGACCAATCATAGAACGCTATCATTGCCCAGTCAAACGCTGCCGTCCAATCACAGCTTGTTTTATTCCACCGGACTCATCCGGTGCTATAAAGGTGGCCACGAGTTGGTACTGTAAGCGAGAGTCCATTTTGGAAAGCGGCTTTTCAGCGCCAATATTTTACAGTAAGCCGGTTAATTTGAATTTAATTCACTTGGTTGCTTGCGTTGGGTATGTTTATGCTTTATAGGAATATTTGTAGTACAGCGTTTTAGGCGAAAAGCCTGTTTTGTGCATTCGGCTTAGCCGAAAAAATAATGTAAATGCGGTCGCGTAGCTAGTTTAGCTTAGCACGCTGCTTTAGTTTTCATTCCGCGGCATGAATGGATATTTTTTTTGTGTTTGTTTTGAGCTAAATGCGTTTTATACGTTCCTAACACATTTTCACGCCTGACTGCATTTGTTGTTTGTGCTTTTTAATAAGCTAGGACTGAATTTGAGCGTTTGCGCCAAATCCGATGGCGTAGCCATGCTGCTTCTCTATTATTCTAACATCAACCGTAGTATCTCGCATTGTGAAACTAAAGCAAATCACTTCTAACCTAAAGGTAATCTAAAGCTACCGAAATGGCCGACGCAGAGCACCAATTCATGGAAACCTCCGAGAATGGGAATGAGGAGAATCTGAACGGAGCAGAGGAGGCCGCGGATGAGGAGAACGGAGCCTCCGAGGGAGGACAGATCGACGCCAGCAAGGGCGAGGAGGATGCCGGGTGAGAACACTGAGCGTTTTGTATTACGTTTTCAAGTTTAATGTAACGTTAGACATTTTGTTTCAAGTCGTGTTTGTTGGCGCCGTGTGTCTTTGTTGTTAGAGGGGGGTGGGGTGGGTTTCTGGTCGTGTTCGTCTGTCCGGTTATTGTGCTCATTGTTGAAACCGAGGGTTGTTGGCGATTGAATCGGGCGCTGGCGGGTGGCAGCAGATGTTTGATCTGTCGATACACGAAGCGAGCGGAAAGATCACTAATAGTCCCTCTAAAGTCGCTTTATTACACAACAGTGCAATGCTATTCATTCTAATGGTATTTTACTACATTAGCCAAATTGTAGACTGTTTATGGTTGCCAAGCAACTGGATCCTAATATAGTTTAAGTGGATACGGTGCGTCCAATCAGAATTTAGAGTTGGACCTATAGCGCGCAACAGTCCCCGCCCACTTTTCTCCGGGATCCTTTTTTCCCTCATTCATTTTTTTTCCATAGGGAAAAAAATGGAAAAACTGCAGGCAGTAAATCTATTATAAACTGATTTGAAGCAAAAAAAATAAAATGTAAATGTCAGAATGTATTTGGTGGCTTTAATGAATGGAAGAACTACAGTCCCCATAAAAAGGACTGAGGTTGGCCTTTGTTTATATAGAAACAATGTTTATTGCAAAATATGAACCACAAAATAACTATTTGAGACTGTATTTGCTTGTGATTTTCTGATTGGTGGAATTCTGGGTAATGTAGTTTTTCACCAGAAATTCTTTGACTGTAATGAGTTTTAATTGTGTGCTGAAGGCTTTAACAAAAGCATATAATCTATTCTATTATAATCTACCAACCTTGTAGGTCTGTTTTAAACAGTTTAGGAGTTATTTATTCCCTTATAGATTAAGTAATTGTATTTAATGTAACTTGACTTTTTGTTTGTCAGTGTCTCATCAACTTGTCTTGTTGCTGTTTTGTGCAGTAAAATGTTTGTTGGAGGACTCAGCTGGGACACCAGTAAGAAAGACCTCAAGGACTACTTCTCAAAGTTCGGCGAGGTGACGGACTGCACCATCAAGATGGATTCAAACACCGGCCGGTCACGAGGGTTTGGGTTCATCTTGTTCAAAGATGCCGAAAGCGTGGACAAGGTACGGACACCTTCCCTTCCCTTGAATCCAAACTCTCGCATAGTGGCAGATATTCACATCGTCTTTTCAAAAAGGTGCTGGAGCAAAAGGAACACAGGCTAGACGGCCGGCAGATCGATCCCAAGAGAGCCATGGCCATCAAGAAAGAGCCAGTCAAGAAGATCTTCGTCGGTGGCCTTAACCCTGAAACCACAGAAGAGAAGATCCGTGAATACTTCGGAGCCTTCGGAGAGGTGCGTTTTGACTCTTGAGCATAAAACCCATGTTTTTGTTTTTAGACTTTTAGTAATACTATATTATGATGCGTGCAGATCGAAACAATTGAACTTCCGACGGATCCAAAGACGAACAAAAGAAGGGGCTTCGTCTTCATCACATTCAAAGAGGAATCTGCCGTCAAAAAGATCCTGGAGAAGAAATACCATAACGTTAGCGGAAGCAAGGTGACGAACGGAAAGGAAGATGTTGTATGCATTTGTCTTTTCTTCAGAATTACAAAATATGAGTGCAGAGTTGTAAAAGTCGAGTCCGTTATTTATTGTGCGTTTTGTTTTTGAGAAACTTGCAAGGAAAAGTCAAAATTGTGAAATTTATTCCAGATGTTAATTACTAATCCTATTCCCCAATTTGAAAATTGTCAAGTCATTTAATTTTTGTTTTACTTGAGTTCACAATTTAGACTTGCACTTATGAGTTGTACCTACCCTTTTATTTATGTATTTATTTATTTATTTAGGGGCAGAAATTATTTTGGTGCATAATTGTTTTCTTTAACATGTTAGAGTTTGGCTTTGCTCTTATTTGTTTTGTGCCTCTGATTCCAGTGTGAGATCAAAATCGCCCAGCCCAAGGAAATCTACCAGCAGCAGCAGTACGGCGCCCGTGGAGGCTTCGGAGGTCGCGGCAGGGGTCGTGGAGGTAAGCGGGACGCTTTGGTTGCTATAGTGTACATGCATTAGTACAAATGTCAGTCCTTGACCTAATGGTGTCTGTTTCTTTAGGCCCAGGCCAGAACTGGAACCAGGGCTATAACAGCTATTGGAATCAGGGCTACGGAAACCAAGGCTATGGCTACGGTGGCCAGCAGGGCTATGGCGGTTATGGAGGCTATGGAAACTATGACTATTCCTCTGGCTACTACGGATATGGTGGTGGGTATGACTACAGTAAGTTGACATCTTCCAATTGCTGTCGTGATGCTTCTGGCTTCACTGCCATGTTCACTTTCTCACGTTTTGTTTTTCTCCAGACCAGGGCAATACAAGCTATGGGAAAACACCAAGACGTGGAGGCCACCAGAGTAGCTACAAGCCATACTGATCATGTAGAACAGGTAATGTATATAATTATCAATGAATGAACGTGCACGTTTCCTTATTCTTGCTATCTATTTAGAAATGGATTAGACTGCACTGATAATATCAAGTGGGATCAACTTGAATTGAGGTTCATCTTGCTTTTTAGAGCTGCATTCTGCAGATCCTAAATCATCCTCTTCTGAGCTTTCACAAATTAGAGCCTTAAAAGTCTTAATTTCATAGTCACTGCATTAAATGCAGCAAAAATGACCATCTATGGTCCGTTTTTTGTTTTGCAATATTAATATCTAAACATCCTAACCTTTTTAAAATGCTTTTACTTGATGTGCAAACTGAATGTTTACAAATCTTTGTAATAAGCTGCTCAAGATGCATGCAAATGCTGCTTTGCATTTGTCTTTCTCGACATTTTCCAAGCTGCCGCTGACCGGGTCTCTCTCTGTTTTTCATCAGGACTAAAGTATTCCCAAAAACCAGGAGTCTGACCGTGACGACGACAGCAGTTCACACACCTGCGGGCTCTTTCCTTTTACCGGATGAGATCATGACCCATTTGTACAGAACAGATGAATAGGGGAAGCAATGTCACACTTCCACATTTTTATTTTAATTTTATTTTCCTTTTGTCCACATTTCCAGAGATGGAAGTGTTATTTTTACTGTACTTTTTGGTACCTTTTTTGAATAATGTATTGTATGGTTGTATTTTACATGTCTACTGGATTTGCCACATGAGGTTCGGGAGCTGCCAGAGCTTTTGAAATAAAACGATTTTGAGTAAATTTTTCTCAATGTTTCCAGATGCTTGTTCTGCTTCCTGTTGTTGCGTAGCGTAGGAGAGCCGTTTAAAACGCCAGAGTCCCGTGAATGTCAGCGTTTTGGGTAATGCATCTAATAGTGACTGGAGATTTTCACTTTTGTTAGCTTTGATTTTTAAACTGTTTCTTTTTGACTTGCTTTCTCAATTATAATGCTTAAGTTGAATCTTTGTCAATTAGGATACTTTCTAGCGACCAGCAATGTTGATCGTTGAAATCTCATTCCTATAGTGTTTTTGGTAGAAATAAATGATTTGTAAGTTTTTGGAAGTGTTCTTGTTTACTGGCTAACATTAATGTTAATTTGTCAATCTTAATGGTTTAAATGGTGACTTGTGTTGTGATACTTTTTATCATTTCTTTTTATTATTATTTGTTTGTTTGAAGCCAAGTTGTAATGATAGCTTTGCAAAAACACCTTTGTTTCAAAACCCTGATAACATTGCGTTAACAAACATTCTTGCACTGTCTAAAACTTTCTAAAATTGTGGTGTAAAACAGTACCCACCCTATTTTTCCAAAAGCAAATGCAAGCGTCTTCTGTGACAGTGCGACTTTGTTTTGTGTTATAAGGGAATAACATGTGAAATACAGTACAACTTTGTGCAACAAACAGTTTAATATAAAATGGTATTACAAATGCCAGTTTGCAGACATTTGTACTGCTACAGGGTTTTTGTAGGTATTCATTTCTTAATTGGCCTTTCCACAATTTAAGGTCTTACTAAAATCAGAGCGTAAAATCATGGCTTTAAGTGTTGCAGAAACTGCAAAAAAAGTATTTTTGTCTTTTCCATTTAAAGTGCATTTACTTGAAATGGAAAATTAAGATTAGTCTTGTTGGAAAAATTTAGCAAGTTCATGCCCAAACAAGGGCAAATATCTGTCAGTGGGGTATGAAAACTAATTATCATATTTTTGCATTTAGAGAGCATGTTGGCAAATTATTATTTTTTTTTCTTTTACTTTTCCTTTACTTGGCCATAAAGTATTAAATTTACCTTTAAAAACCTGCAGACACCATGTAAAACAACCTGAATATTTAAATCAGACATTCAAATTTACAAACGGTCATGTCCAGTCTTGCTAAATATAAGGTGGATAAAGTCTTAAGCAAATGTTTTAAGGATTTAATTGAATAGTTTCTGAAAGTCTGAGGTTATATTTGGGTTGGTGCTCAGTATCCCAAATATGCACAGTATGCACATTTTCTGTATACTTGGGATACTTGAATAGTCCACTTCATTTGCCAAAAGTGCATTATGTAACACACACAGTGTTGTACTGTAGCTTACAGTGCAATTCACTTTTGACCATTTCCAGTGTGATGAGAGAGAAGTAACAGGCAATTTCCACTGGAAAGTCAGCATCACTATGCCGTACACACTATGAAGTGATCTGAAGGGTGCAGGGCGTTCTCATTGGCTGATGGGAAACCCCAGCACAAAGTCACAATATGCTTTTAAGAAAACTCAGCTAAAGTTGTTGTAGAAATGTATAAATTTGCATCTTTTCACATCTTTGATTCAGACAGAACTCTGTATCATCTCTTCCTTTGGCATTTGGTAAAATGTAGGCCATGCCGCAACTCCCTAGCTCTCATCATAAACAATTAATATACAGTTTCCTTTAAAGTTTGAGTTAGAATAGTTTGCAAAAGTGTGATTATAAACACAAACCAACTAGTGAGTAGATGAGTTTTTCTGCTGTGTGATGGTGTAATGTCCCCAACAGTCCTATTTTGGCTGTTTGTTAGCTACTGCCTTTTTCAAGAGGAGTAAAGGCTTTAAAACAGGAATTATTTCTTATGTATTTTACGCCTTTGAATATGACTTGCGATCGTGTCAACCACAGACCTTATTTAAGGCATTTAACCAAAAACCCATTGACTTCAGGATGATAGAGCTAGTTTTAGCTGGTTTATAGTCGCCACTGGTCTAGGCCAGACTCCTTTGACCTCTCTAAAACCGGCAAACTGAACAGACTAGCTAAGACCACTTTACCATTGAATCTTATGATAATATAGCATATCACTGTTTAAAAAGTTTCAAGTGTAATTAAGTAAGTTTAATTAATAATAATTAACTTACTATTTCTAGGTAGTATGCCTATATAGTGTACACTATGCGGTATTTAGTAAGTGTAGTAAGTAAGAGTTTTCCATTCTGTACAGAGTCGCTTGAGCGAATCGATTCAGTTTGAGTTGTCGCTACATTTTACGTATTATTTATTCACATATTTTATTAAATATTTAAAAACTGTTGTTTATGACTAAGTTTTCGGTTAAGTCAAATTAATTGCGTTGTACGCCATGCACATCACAATTTTACTCCTAAACTAAGTTCGTACAGGTAAAAGGTGAATCGGTTCGTTCGAATCATCTGAAGAACCGGTTCAAACTAATGGTTCAATTTGCCATTTGATTCACTTGACTTGTGAGAAAATTAAACACGCGGTAAACGCGGCTGAGTTCCAGGACAAGAAATAAACACATGGATTACAAAATAAGCAGAAAGCTTATGGATGGTGGCCAAAGGAAGTTTAGGATGTGTACAACTCAATTTCGCTAAAGAAAGGTGAGATTAACGAACTATTAGCGGGTGAGGTAACGTTAAGAGATGCAGAGGTGATGGGAAAATACAGTTCAGAATCGCAGAACACTTGTTCAACACCCTGTCAGAATAAAATACGTTATATATTTATTAATAGATCAATAAACTAGCATTTTACTATCTTATATACGGTTGTTTACCTGAAACGCCGTTGTTTACAGGTAAAGCGTTTTTTTTACCGGTAAGTTAACGTTATTATTTGTGAAGTGACAAATATGGTGTTATATTTTCCTTAAGTAAATCATTTTAATTGTTTTTATACCGTCAAGAAAAGTGTGGGAGAAGTTTGAAGTTAAATATTATAATTTTTATGTGTATTTTATCTTGATTTCCAGTAGAGGGCGCTAGATAGCAATAAAAGAGGTGACGTATAAAAGTCGTTTATGAAATACATATTGTATTTAAATGAACAGAAAATTAAATTTTATATGGTTTTAATTTTAGGGCTGTATTTAGTGTAACTGTTAATGCCCCATTTTGTATTTTTAACTTTTTAAACTTTGAGCACTGATAAATTAAGGCTAGTTGTGTTGAAGTAGGCCCTAATCTAATCTGTGAACTAGTAAACATACTTTAAAATCTTTTAATTATTCAAGACATTCAGAGAATGTGTTATTTAAAGTACACACATTATTCAAACAACACATTATTCTCAAAAATACAAATGATTTTTATTGATTATGAGTTTCATTTGATTAAAATTAGAGTCTGTTTGAGGTGCTAATCCAAAACTAGCAGTAAACATCCGATATACATCATTTTAGTCATTAAAAGAAATGATCAGAAAATCAACTTGCTAATCTAATAGCAGTCCTACTTTAAAAATTCTTCACAATTCAAAACAGCATCAGTACGTGTTTGGGAAACTGGCTCCTACTAAAGCGTAGTTATAGCGTGTGGGTTTAGATTACTCACAGAGTTGGTTAATTGTGCCAGAAAGGGCTGTCTGTTGGATCCTCACCGCCTTGTGTCATAACAAACTACCACATGCTATGATTTCAGAGTAATTTTAGGTTGAGGTAAGTTAGCCGTTAAAAGATCTGCCCCATCGTCCAGAAAGCTGGACATGTAGGAGAACCGATCTGCCTTCGCTGTACTCTCATGTTAAAAAAAATAGTCTAAAGAAAGCTTTAATGCACTTGATCTCATCGCGGTAGATAAAAGCCTCATCAGATGACCTGCTTCTGTAGAGCTGCCTTTGTCAGATTTCCAAGAAAGAAATGAGCCAAAAAAAAGATAGGGTTCTTGAAAAAAGTTTTTTTTTATTGTATTCCAGTTCTTTGATTCCGTTTACCAGGGATTAATCTAATATACAAATACCACACACATTTATAAAAATGACTTTCACTGAAATCGTTTTTTGTGTTAAGGAGGAGTAAAGTGCATATCTCAGACATGTTCTGTGATTTTTATTTTTTATTTTTTTGTATGTTTTTAAATCTTTAAGAAATATCAATATTTCGTAACCGATAATAAAACATCATCAAACAAATAGTGCAAGTAAGTTCCCACCAGTCGCCACAGAAGGGCTTCATATATATATTTACACACACGTCTTTAAGCACCTTCATTGTACATGGCCATTGAAACATCTTTGCATTTTGCACACCAAGATAAAAACATTTTAAATGTCTCGTGTGAAGTGCAGAAACGTCATTTTTTTCAGATGATCTGGAGTACTTGTGCATTTTGTTTTGTGGGCGTTTTAGAAGTCTCAAAGGGGGGGATTTTATTTGTTAAATGCTTTTTTATTACCGTATTGTTTTGATGTCTAATATCGTGCACTGCGTTGACATATTCTCTCTTGAAAAACTGATAAACCAGAAATGTGTTAGTGTCTTTATAAAACATCTTAGTAAAATATAGCCGAGCCTTATTTAAATATGCATAAATAGCATGAAAATATGTTTCGTTTCAGTTTAAATGTCGCTGAATTAGCCATTCAGATGAGGAACGATGTCAAAGCTGTGGACGTTTTCCCTCCGTTTTATTTTCCTGTACACGACAAGCACCTCCGAGACGCTTCGTATGTGAGAAAGACTGCTTTGCAAACAGATTGGATTTCAAGTTTGTTCTTTAACAACACATCTTTGGATGTTTTACAATAGAAACACTCACAATAATGAACAATCCCACCGTAGAACCTGAAAGCCGTCTATACAAATTATTTTGAACAGCATTCGATTTAATCAAGGGTCAATTTGAAATGCACAATATAAATAAATCAATCCCGAGATTGACGCAGACTGATTGGACATCTTATTATGTATAACGTGATATTTTGGCTGTAAAAAAAAAAAATTCTAATCCTGAGAGTTTTTCCGATTAATTTGATCTTGCTCTGGTAATTCTAAAAAATGCAACCGCTTTTGCATAGTGGATTACAATGTGTAAATTTATAATTTTCATCTAGATTTAGCTTTTGAAAACTCTTTAATTAGAAAACCTGTCAGATCATACAATGCAAACATCAATGCTTCTAGCTTATTCAGCAGGACTTTTTTTTCTTTCTGCATACCTGATTGTCAAATTTTTGCATTCGATTTTCACATACTCCATTGCACTGAACAGTCTATGAGCGCATCACCCTTGTTAGCAAACGCTGAAGCATCAAAAACAGCTTTAACAAATGCACATCCAAGATATTAACAAATCTAGTCATTTAAAAAGTATTTAAAATCCCTGTCATCCCATTTGGAAGCTGACTTATGAAACAAACAAACAAACAAAGATGTAATTCTCATTTAATATTACAGAGTCTGAACCCGGTTCGTAAAGACTTTGTGGCGTCCGAAGCGAGCAGCTGTTTCAAGGATTGAACGAAAGTCACTTTGCGGCCTCGGGAATGGGCGGAGCTCGTTCCAGTCTCACGGCCCAGGGGTCGGAGGTCGCCGAATAGAAGGGCGGGTGTGGCAGAACGTCCTCCGTCGCCACGGCGAAAGCAAACACGCCCCGCTTCCTGTTCACATCCTCCGAGATGAGCTTCCTGTCCGTCTCCCGGTTGTCACCGTCGACGTCCTCCGGCGTTTTTCCTCCCGTAGGCTGCTGTTTCGCCAGCAAGGGGGCGCCGGTGCCGGCGGCGGGAAGCCGCATGGTCCTGTCCGCTTGGAGGGCGTTGGGATCTGGAGGGAAGAGGAAGTTGGTGGACCGCCAGGCGGAGGGCTTTCGGCCTCGTCGCGGGCGCGAGACGCGGCAGCTCTGCCGCTTGATGTGTCGGTGCAGGTGGTCGGAGCGCGTGAAGCTCTTGTAGCAGTGCTCGCATTGGTACGGCCGCACACCTGTGTGGATGCGCAAGTGGTTTTTCAGGTCGTAGTTGTGAACGAACTTAGAGTTGCAGTGCAGGCAGATGTACGGCCTCTCGCCAGTGTGCTTGCGCATGTGAATCTTCAGCTTGTCTTGTCTGAAAAAGAGAAAAACAGCCATTTGAAGGATTTAAAGAAACAGCTTGCCCAAAAAACAACCAATGGATTCTTTGTAGTTAATGGGTGCCGTCAGAATGAGAGCCCTAACAGCTGATAAAAACATCTACAAGTAATCCACACCACTTCAGTCCATCAGCTAACATCTTGTGAAGCCAAAAGCTGTGTGTTTTTAAAAAAACAAACCTATTATTAAAACATTTTTAACTTCAAACCCTCACTTCTGACTAAAATGTGCATCAATAATCCATAATAACGCCTTCTTGAGTGGAAAAAAATCTGTATACTGATTGTTTTGGCTTGTAAACGGTGCATATTTCTCTCCTGATTCAGACTGGTAAAAGCGTTATTATGGATTATGGACTTCTATTTTAGCCGGAAGCATCAGTTTTAAGTTAAAAAAGGTCTTAATGATGGTTTTGTTTCTTACAAACACGCATCGTTTGGCTTCTCAAGACGTTAATTGATGGATTGGAGTGGTTTGGATTACTTGTGGATTATTGTGGTGTTTTTATCAGATGTTTGGATTCTCATTCTGACGGCACCCATTCACTGCAGGAGATCCGTTAGTGAGCAAGTGATGGAATAAATTTCTCCAAATCTGTTCCAATGAAGAAACAAAATTTCCAGGATGTAGATGAGGTTGATTCTTCATCAGATTTGGAGAAATGTAGCATTGCATCACTTGGTCACCAATGGATCCTCTGCAGTGAACAGGTGCCGTCAGAATGAGAGTCCAAATAACCAATAAAAGCAGTACGATCATTTTCTCTCACAATAAAATCCACCAACATATTTGTTTAGAACTGTTTTGGCTTGTAAACGAAGCTTGATCTGTGCAGATTTCTCTCCTGATTCAGACGACTTTTTCACTGGAGAAAACAATATAATCCATAGAAGACTTGTATTGTACCAGCAGTTTAAAGTTAAAATGCATAGCTTTTGTTTTTATCAGCTGTTTGGACTCTCATTCCAACGGCACCCATTCACTGCAGAGGATCCGTTGGTGAGCAAGTGATGAAATGAGTTTCTCCAAATCTGTTCCAATGAAGAAACAAACTCATCTACATCTCGAATGGCTTAAGGGTGAGTATAATTTCAGCAAATTTCATTTTAGGAGTGAGCTATTCTTCTAAATTTGGGGTTTGAGGTTATTTTGCATACCTGTGCGAATCCCTGCAAAACCTCAAGACGCAGAAAAACGTGCACGCATGCAGAAAAACACACGAACAGGTGTACGCCTTCGTACTTGAAAAGCAGACAGCTGCAAGTTGCTCAACAGTAGCAGCGTCAGAAAAACCCAGAAAACACGAAAACCGGATTTAGTGTTCCTGTTATGTGGTATCCAGATGAGTTATCCAGAAGCTCAGAAGCCTTCGTTTGATCTGTTTCTCAGTCTAGATCTCACTCATCGAAATTTCATTCCTCTACAGAGCGTTTGAGCCCAAAAGTGAAATGTAGGTCTTATATTAACATCACTACGCTTTGGCTTTTATTACAGTGTGGAAACCTCATGCGGCTCCGACCACAGTGATGCATAAAGTGTTTCACAGCAGGTTTGTCCTTATGATGCTGCTCTAGTTTTCATGTGCCGTTTCATTGTTGTAATACCGAAGCCTAACTCTTCAGCTTCAAAGAGGCTATTTATTCTAGTAGACAGTCAGTGTAATTTGTTTGAGGGGAAAAGTTACATGACAGCAAGTCAGAATTCTTTCTCGTAAATCTGTCATTGTAAAACATTCTTTGCCTTCTTCAGTATGTCTGTTCCTTTTTAGTGACCGTTCATTTTAAAGTGTTATTCTTGTGCTATATCTGTTTGAACTGATGTTAAAAACAGCCCTGAAATGTTAAAGGGATAGTTTGCCCAAAAATTAACGTTCTGATGTGGTTTTGGACCCCACTGACTTTCATTGTACAGACAAAAACAGTTTTTAAAATATCTGCTTTTGTGTTCTGCAGATAAAGGAAAGTCGTAACGCTTTGCAACAACATGAGGGTGAGTAAATTATGATAATATTTCAATTTATTTACAATTAAAATCCAGTTTGTGGTTCTTCATGATGCTATTGTCTATTGTCTTTCATTTTAAATAAAAGTCCAGTGTTTTTATTAAATAATAATTTAATAAAATTAAATTATAAATAATGCAAAAACATGTTAAATATAAAAATAGTGAAATTAAATGCTAAACATTAATTTAACTATTATTTGAAACAATAATAAACAATAGTAATAATTAGACGTGTGTAGATAGATACAAACTATAGCCATCATTCCCATCAACTATCACTATAATTAAAAGTGGCAAGAATTAAATTATAATTGTAACAAAATATAGGAAAATTAAAACTACAATTATAAATAATGAAAACATTAATTTGTAAATAAGAAAATTAAATGGTAAATAATTATTTTAATAATTAGAAATGTATACAAAAATGCCAAAGTATATAATATATTAATATATGTAATTTAAATATATAGCCAAACATATAATTCCCGTTAACTGTCACTATAATTAAAAGTGGCAAAAAAACAAAACAAAACTGGACTTTAATAATAATGTTAATAAAACTTATGAAAATTAAAAATAAAATTGTAAAAATAAAATATTAAATTAATATAAAATAATAATAATTAAAAATATGTAATCAATAATAATAATAATAAATAATCATTTTACTATGTAGAAGCGAATAGAAAATATACAATATACCCACCATCATTACCATCAATTATCAATATAATTAAAAGTGGCCAAAAATAAATAGGAATTTAATTATAACTTTAATAAAATCTGAGAACATTACAACTAACATTATAAATAAAATAAAATTTAATAAAAATATTAAATTGTAAATTAAATTGTAAATTATAAAATTAAATGGTAAATAATTATTCTACTAATTAGAAATGTATACAAAACTACAAAACTATACAAATACAGCTAAATATATCATTTCCATTAACTATCACTATATATAAAAGTGGCAAAAGTTATTTGATAGTAATTAAAATGTAAATTATAAGTAAAATTGTAAATATTAAAATAATATGTAATATCTTTATTTAATTTAATATTTAATGTAAGGTAATATGCCAAAAATGAAATAAATATTAAATGTAATAATACTTTAAGTTGTTTTTTTTTTAAGTACAAAGTACTTTTATACTAATGTAGGAAAGTATACTTGATTAGTATGACTTCTTTATCTTCTCTCGTGTGTTTTTTTACCTAGGATTGAGGGTTCAAGTTCGCGGTACTCACTTTAGTGTCACCTTAACCCGACTCACCTGGTGAAGCGGACCTCGCAGATGGTGCACATGTAGGGCTTCTCTCCGGTGTGTGTTCGCATGTGCCGTGGCAGCTTTCCCGCTCCTTGAATCACCTTGTTGCAGATCGGGCACTGCTGTGACGCCTTGGGCTTCATCTTCCTCTCCTCCTCCAGCTGCCACGGAGGAAACAGCGTCCCGAGATGGGAGGCGGACAGAATACTCAGGTAGGACCGCAGATCCGCTCCCTCTTTGATCGGACCGAGGGCGGGGTCGGAGGTTATTCCCAACCCTGGATTCATGAAGTCTTTGAGGAAGTCTCTATGGAAAATAGGGTTCGTAGGCTCGTCCTTTAACTCTTCTTTAATGACTTCTTTCTTGACCGCAAGGTCCAAAGGACCGTTTTCAAGCGAAGCAGTGGGGAAAGGATGGGAAGGGTGACGGGGCTCCAGAATCTGAGGGTAGCCTGGGAATTCTGCTGCCCACATGGGCGGATAGAAGCCTGGAAGAAGGGGTGAGAATCCGGCTCCTCTTTCCAAGCCTGGCACTTTCGGATAGAGCCCCTCTTGGAGTAAGGACTCTATTGAGAAATCCTTCAGCGCCCGGCCCTCCAATCCCTCCGGCGCTCTAGGTTTCTGGGCTTCAGGAGTGTCCGATTGGCGTCTTTGGAATTCTTGGCCATTCCGGTCCAGCGCCCCTTGTTGAGAGCTACAAGGTGGGCTGTCCGTTCTTCTGTCTTCCCAAACTTTTGGTTCCTCTTGGTTTTCAGCCCCTTGTGTGGATTTCTCGCTATTGTTGTCCTCAAATTCTCCATCTTTGGAGTCGACCTCCTCCTCCATTTCCTCCTCGTCCTCTTCATCCTCATCTTCCTCATCATCCCCCTCAAACTCCTCTCCTTCCGGAGGTCCTTCTCCACCTCCTCCTCCTGGTTCTCCTCCTCCTCCCGTGTCCATGATTTCCAAACACACGTTTATAATGCAGGGAATTTCCAAAAGCCTCGCGGCGCTTAGGATCTCCTTAACGTTGGATGCCGTGACGGTCAGCGTTGACGTGTATGCGAACTCCAGAATGGCCGTGAGCGATTCAGGCGCCACGAAGTCCAGCTCGTAGATGGAGTGCTGGTTGGAGTCCCGGCTGGAGCCGGTGGCCACTGTGAAGAGTTTTTTGAAGTACTGGCTGCATGCGGCCAGGACGGAGCGATGGGTGCGGTACTCCTGGTCACGGACCACTAGGATGACGTCGCAAAGCAGGCCGTCCCGGCGCTGCTCGTTAAGACTGCACAGGACGTCATTGCTGTGGTTTGGGAAGGGGATTCCAATCAGGTCCTCGTCTGTGTGCGCCATCCTCACAGAGGAATCTGTGTACAGGTAAAAAAAGGGAAATTGTCAGAGCTGGCATGTGTTAAAATAAGGCTGTGCGATAAATAGATATTTATTGAAAACATAGATGAAGTCACTTAGGATAAAAGCGTTTGTTTAAAGGATAAATGCAATTGTAAATCGCTATTTATCGTTTCAAAATAAAAGTTTACACTAAAATACACTAAAATAGTGTTTACACACTGTATGTGTATATTTATTATGTGTATATATAAATACGCATTTATATATATATATATATATATATACATTTAAAAAAAATTTGCATGTATATGTAAACACTTGTATATAATTTACATTATATAAATATAAATATTTTACATATAAATATAACATTTTTCCTTTATATATACATGTATGTGTGTGTATTTATATATACATAATAAATAACAAAGTACACACACAAATATCTAAACATTCAAACTTTTATTTTGAAATGATTAATCGTGACTAATCGTTTTGCAGCTCTAAAAAATGTCTAAGGTATTAATTTAAGTAAAATATTTAGTCTACATGTCGACAATCATCTATCTCTTCACGGCAAACCGGCAAAATAAAAGTACTGTTTAACTTTAAAAAATTACAGAAATATTTTACTATGGTATTGTAAGATGTATACTGGAAAAATAGGTTTAAAACTATTTTTACTCAGAAACTGGTAGTGCATTTCACAAATAATTACAAAGAAACAGCAAGTAATACATTGAATTAAATGTGAAAGTTTGAAGTAGAAAGACTAAAATTATATTCTTGTCAAACATGCTCAAGTAATATTTATTTGCAACTTTGAAAACTTATTTTTTACAGTGTACTTCTCCCATTATTATTATTATTATTATTATTATTTAGGGAATATCATGCAACCAAGATATTTTAAATCTATGATTTAAAAGCTCTGTTGTGATTAATAAAATATTGATTAATTCAATTTATTTCATTTAAACACCATTTTTGATAATAAATGTATTGTAAAGCATTATTTTGTATTAAAGCATAAAACACCAAATCCAGAAAAAAAAATTTTCACTCTATAAATTTAGTTCTATTTTAATTTGACTGCATGTTAAAATATTGATTAAGCTCATTTAATTAAACGCCATTTTAATAATAAATTTGTACAAAATCCAGAAAAATAAAATGGAAAACACTGAATAGAGGACAAATAAAACTTCACTCTATGAAGTTTAACTATATTTTAATTGGATTGTATGTTAAACGATTGATTAAATTCATTTAATTAGATACCGTTTGATAATAAATTAATATTAAATCATAAAAAAACACAAAATCCAGAAATTAAAATGGAAATCGGAATATGGGCAAAATAAAACCGTTTTCACTTTATTAAGTATAATTACATGTTAATGTGATTGCATGTTTAAAAATTGAGTAGATTCATTTAATTAGACTCATTTTTGATAATAAATAAGCATTAAATCATAAAAAACACAGAATCCAGAAAATAAAATGGAAAACACTGACTAGGGGACAAATAAAACTGATTTCACTCTATGAAGTTTAATTATATTATAATTTGATTGCATGCTAAAAGATTGATTAAACTAATTTAATTAGACACCGTTAATTTGATTGCATGTTTAAAAATTGAGTAGATTCATTTAATTAGACTTGTTTTTGATGATAAATTAGGGTACTGAAATATACTTCTAAACAAACAAATGATGCATTCATTCATTTACAACATCTAACAGACATGTGGAATGCATTTTCTTCCCAATTAGTGGTATATAATGAATATCATGATAAGTATTCACAGCAAATGATATGGGGAAAAAGGTTTTTGGCCATATCGCCCAGCCCCACTTTACAATAACTGACTGAAAGTGAGATTTGAGTTAAGATACTTGTTTCTGCAAAAGTGCGTTACTCTGTGAACTTGTGTACGCTTGCACTTTGCGGTTAAAGAGGATGCGTCACCCCATCAGATAATTAATTAGCTCCCATAGAGCGTCTGAGGAGCAAATCTCTGTTTCTGGTTCTCTCTGATTGCGATCAAACAGCAACTCCACTGGCTTCTGCTTTTCACGCAATGTGTACCCATAGCTGAGGCTATTTTGTTGTAGGCCTCAAAAGATAGCGAATTAAATCTGATCGTTTGCTTTGTGAGAAAAGCTGACACTTATCTTTTTTTATGTTCGGAAAAAAAGACAAGACAGGAAGGCAAAAGGGGTCAGGCTCTAGTTTCTGCTTTCCACGGGAAAAAAACGTCAGGGCATGAGTAAACGTAACCCACCGCCCCCAGATCTACAAGGGTTTCATGAGAGGCCGATGCTGTTTAATTGCATTTACTTTAATTGCATGAAATGAAATGCACTTTTTTTTTGCTTCTTATAATTGACTCAAGTCTAGTTTAGAAGTGCTCTTCTACAGAACCCTGTCCAAAAATAATAACAAATTCGAAAAGCTGTATTTTCCAGACGGCAGATCTGCGTTTCAGATGCTTTTAAACTACAGGCCTACATGAATGGAGCCCGAATTGTACCTGCGGATTCCCTGAAATGTTTACAGTGACTTTTTAAGAGGCGTTTTGGCAGCATTGTCCTTCATTCATGGCTATGAATAGAGTTTAATCTCAGTGTGTCTCGTCCCCGTGGTCACTGGAGGCATGTGGACGGATGCTTTCATACGTCCCGCCGCCACCGGAGCTGTCGACTGGCGTTCAGCGGGCCAAAAACGGCCTGCGCGCCAAACTAAATGAGCTACTGGTGTTTTCGGGTTTTATTTTCTTGTACGTTGTCTGTCTTTGTTCTCTATAAGATTGAGCTCAGCTCTTACCAATCAACATTTTAATGTCCCTTCCTCTGTTGCTAGGAGACGGTTGCTATAATTACAGTTTGTACATATAGTCCACTAACAAGAAATGTATCTTTCAAATTAAGAACCTTGTTTATCAAACAATGTGACCCTTCAGGTAAATATATATATATAGATGCGGCAGAAATAATAGATAAAATTTGGCCTGTATAAACGTGCGATAAATTGGAAATGGAAGCTCGGAATAATCTGTTGGCTTGTAGATGACAATTTATATATATGCATGAATTTATATATATATACCTCAATCGTATAAATCTTAATCATGAATGATTAGTTTGATCTTTGCTGATATTAAACCTTGAATGTGTCAGGGTTATTATAGCTAATTAAAACTAAAATTAAAACCAGTAAAAAAAATAAAAAATAAACGTATTCTGATATTAAATAAAATATTTAAAAACTTTATTTCAGCTAGTTGCCAAAACAACATTTCTTAATTTTAAAATTAGAATAACTTGATGTATTAAAATGACTAAAACAAAAATAACTATAAACACAAAAATAAAAATAAAAATGATTTAAAAAATATAAAGATTTATTTTCATTAATAAAATAAGCATTTAATTTTTTATATTTATATATATTAAACTATATATATATATATATATATATATAATCCTAAACATATACTGAAATTAAATAAAATATTTATAAACTTTTTTTCAGCTAGTTGCCAAAGCAACATTTCTTATTTTAAAATTAGAATAACTTGATGTATTAAAATAACTAAAACAAAAATGAATAAAAACTAAAAGAAAAATAGAAATGATTATAATTTTTTACAAATATTTATTTTCATTATATATATTTAATAAAAATAAATATATATATTTTTTTATGTAATCCTTACTTGAAATAAATGTATACTGAAATTAAATAAAATATTTAAAAACTTTATTTCAGCTAGTTTCCAAAGCAACATTTCTTATTTTAAAATTAGAATAACTTGATGTATTAAATTAACTAAAACAAAAATAAATAAAATTTGAAATGATTTAAAAAACTAAAATATATATTAAAAAAATAAATATTTTATATGTATGATATATCAATTTTATACATTTAAAAAAATATATAACCAATCATACAACAACTCTCTCTCTCTCTCTCTCTCTCTATATATATATATATATTAAATCACATATATTTACATAACATGTACATTTAGCAGATGTTTTTATAGTGACTATACTCATAACACACTGACAAAAATCAGTTTTTAAAACTTTTTTTTGTCTTTTTCCATTATAAATGTAAAAAATTCAACTTGTTCAAGTCAAGATACATTTACTTCAGAAGCCTTGTTTTTAAGTCTTATTTGTGCTTGAAACAAAAAAAAAATGTTTGTTAATGAGTTCAGAACTACCTTGTTTTCCTTTGAATTAAGTGTATTTATTTTTTCTAATCTAGTATATATATATATATACACAGAAGTCTTGCTTATGATAGCTGAAAAAGTCAAAATAAAAGCTATTATATTGTTAATAAAACTATATAGACTTATATTAGAGATGGGAAATCTACTAAAAATGACCAAAAACACACAAGTTTAACAAAACTTGATAACGGAAAATATAAGAATAAAAAAACAAAAAAAACTACAACTAAATTCAAAATGTTAATAAAAACTAAAATAGTACTGGTATATGTGATATTTTATTCATTTTGCTTGTGTATAAATAGCACAAACACTTCACTTTAATTGCACAAGTTTGCGGAAAAGAGAGAAAGACAGAGGAAGAGGGAAGGATGAGACCTCATGTCCCCAGAAGTTCCCTGACAGGTTGGGCAAAACTCAAAAAAAAAAAAAATGAAAAAAAAAAAAAAGTGGTGCCCCACCCTGGAAAATCCAGCCAAGTTAAATAGGCGTTTGGAGCTAAAAACAACACTAGGGAGGGAGTGAAAAAGAAGGAAGAGAGACACAGTGAGGTCTCCCACCCACCCTGGGAGCACATGCGCTTCTCCGTCCGGCCCCCCACACCTCCTCACTCACTCCCATAATTATAGTGTGCGTGTTTGAGGGCCGACTGGCCCCTCCGCACATGCTTAGCACTGAATAACTCCTTCAGACCTTGACAATTTACTCCTTCCATATGACGCAATCTACAGGCAGACGCACCACAGACTTCTGCTGCTTATGTATAAAGATAATTACTAATACGACAGATTAATCTAACAGAAAATCTGTTTGTGTTTTTCGAAAAAACGTATCAAATTTTGTTGAACTTTAAGCACGGCTTTTCTTGGATTTCTGTTGTTTTTAAAGCGCCCGTACTCTTAACACACTACCAAGAATGATTTTCTTGTGCTTTTTTGTCTTTTCGATTGCAAATATCAAAAATGTTCAGAAAAAAATAAGGTGTTAAGATATTATATCAAAATGAGTTGATATATAAAACAAGAAAAATAGCTGTTAATTAGGTTGGAAAATAATTAAGTGTATTTTTCTGATCCCTTTGACAGTTATTTGTTTTTGTTTTAAGTGTAAACTCTTAAAAATACTGTCTTTCTTAGTATTTTTGTCTTTTTTTTCCATATCTAAAATTCTTTAATCAAGATGCATTTACTTGAGAAGAAAAATGACTTAAGATTTTAATTTTGGGGGAAAAAAGATCAAAATTAAGGCAGTTTATGAGAATAATATCTGTTAGTGGGGTCAGAAAAATAATCTTGTTTTCACTTTGAATTAAGCATAATTTCAGTTTGATTGTATTTCAGAAGTCTTTTTTCTTCGTAGGTAGATGCATCTTAATTGCCTTTTTTGTCAGAATTCTTTCTTTGATTTCTTTCTTTTTTTTTTTTGTAGTTTTTATAGTGATCGTACTCTTAACACACTGCCAAAAAATGATTTTCTTACTGTTTTTTTGTATGTCTTTTCCATTGTAAATATAAAAAAATTCAGGTATTCAGAAAAAAATTAAGATATATAAAAAATAAATAATAATGTATAAAACAAGAAAAGTATCTGTTAATGTTTTTAGAAAAATAATAATTTTCCTAAATTAAGTGTATTTTTCTGATACCTTTGACAGGTATTTGTTTTTGTTTTAAGTGTAAACACTTTAATTTGAACATTTTTATTTATTGCCTTTCTAAGTGTTTTTTGCCTTTTTTTCCCCCCATGACAAATATCTAAAAACTCTATAATCAAGATGCATTTACTTTAGAAGAAAAATTACTTAAATTAAAAATGTTTTGCCTTTGAATTAAGCATAAACTCATTTCAATTTAATTGTATTTCAGAAAACAAGTTTCCTTCTTAAGTAAATGCATCTTAATTTTCTTTGATTTTTGTTGTTTTTATAGATTTTCTTACGCTTTTTTTGTCTTTTCCATTGCAAATATCAAAAAATTAGATATTCAGAAAAAAATGCAGATATTAAGATATGTAAAAAAATCAAAATGAAGTGAGTTAATGTATAAAACAAGAAAACAAGTCTGTTAATGAGGTCAGAAAAATAATTATTATCCTTTGTATTAAGTGTATTTTTCTGATCCCTTTGACAGGTATTTGTTCTTGTTTTAAGTGTAAACACTTCAGTTTTCAGAAAATAAGAAGTCATATTGTCTTTCTTAATATTTTTGTCTTTTTTTCAGTACAAATGTCTAAAAATTCTTTAATTAAGCTGCATTTACTTGAGAAGAAAAATGACTTCAGATATTAAGTCTTAATTTCTGGGAAAAAAAGATCATGCTTAAAACAAGAACAGTATCTGTCCGTGGGCCAGAAAAATAATCCTGTTTTCCTTTTGAATTAAGCATAAACTCATTTCAGTTTAATCGTTTTTCAGAAAACAAGATTTGTATACTAAGTCAGTTTCCTTCTTAAGTAAATGCATCTTGATTGAGAAATGTTTAGACATTAGTGCTGGTTAAAAAAGACAGAAACAAGATTTTTTACTTGTTTGAAGCAAAAAAATGCACTTAATTTTCATTGTTTTTTAAAAAGCGTACATGCATCTTGATTTAATTTTTATTTTTAGATACTTGTCATGGAAATTAACACTGAGGAAGAAAATCAGTTTTGCACCGAAACTCTCATGCAACCTTTCTGCATTTTGACGTGTTCATTGACATTATGTAGTCGTTGTTCCCAGCATGTAGGCAAAAACTGACCGACACACACCTCAGCGATAGATGCTATCTGAAATCCTGTCTAAAGTGTTGATGTGGGACTGCTAGTAAGCAGTAACGCTTCAGATCGGTATCTTCGACTGGACCGCAGCTCATTTTGTCCATCTCTAGACGGAACGTTTGTATTTGCACTTTTCATTGTGAAATGATTTGATAATCAGTTGGAGTGTAGTAATCTTTCTGTAGATGTGTTTTAGGTCCCTTTGTTGTTTACTTGATGATGTTTTTAATGATAGGAAGACGTCATTTTCCACCGAGATATATATTATCATAAGGTTCACATGCAGCTGACAACACATTTTGGTGGATTGCCTATCATTATAATTTCAGAAAATCCAATTTGTTTGACTCTTTGTGAGCTGAAGAAAAAAATGCAGATTTTTACATGTAACTCTAACCTAAGAAAACTTGTTCAATTTTGTAAAAAAAAAATGAAATAAATAAATAAATAAAATAATAATAATTAATTAATACAAAATAAAAATAAAATAAACATTGTGTGTATATATATATTTTTTCTGGTTATATATTTTTACATTTATTTATTTTATTTATTTATTTATTTTGGTGGCCAGCCTTTAATTATAATTTCAGAAAATCCAATTAGTTTGACTGTTTGTGACCTGAAGACAAAACTGCAGATTTTTACATGTAACTCTAACCTAAGAAAACTTGTTCAATTTTGTAAAAATAATTAAATAAATAAATAAAATAAAATAATAATAAATAATAGTTAAATTAATTAAATAAAAAGTACACATTTATGTATATATATATATATATATATAAATGTGTATATATATATATTTACCTTCCTTTAAAATATATATAATGGAAATACATGTTTTGGACTCTCTGAACAATTTAAAAAATAAAAAAATAAGCAAATTGTTATTTTAAGTAAAATAAATAATATATAAAAATTAAGCATTTAATGAAAATAATTTATAAAACGAATAGTTGCTCAA
The DNA here is from genome assembly GCA_019740295.1 of Labeo calbasu. Taxonomy (NCBI): domain Eukaryota; kingdom Metazoa; phylum Chordata; class Actinopteri; order Cypriniformes; family Cyprinidae; genus Labeo; species Labeo calbasu. Next base: position 1,542 of record JAHKKF010520306.1, on the reverse strand, counting down.
TAAAAAGTAGCAGATGCTTATCAGTTGTATTTTTTTTTTTGCATGTCAGATCATTGTCGGCCGTATCAAATGTCACGGCTGAGGGTAAAGAGTGTTTAGAGATTATATGAGGATATGAAAATGATGCTCAGCGTTTGTTCTGCTGTCTTTTTTAATCTACAGTTTGTAGAAGGAGGTGAAGAAAATACCCTCTTTAGCCCCACAAAGTGCCACATACTCATTTCAGACATGTTTGTCATTTGAAAAAGATGCATGCGTGTGCGTATCAGTATTTCCTGCACTGCTGTTCAGGAGCAGCACTGCAAAAAAAAGTTATGCAAAAAGCATGCAAACATGCACTGAGCACGTTTTGATTCACAAAATCGCTCGGCTCGATTCGTTTTAATGAATCGGTTTGCAATTGAGCAGCTTTCGTAAAGGAATGCATGCGGTGTGATTGAAGTGCCATCAATAATAACCTTTTTTCCTATTTTCATCTTTGCATGTTCATACATTACTAATTCAGAGTTCAACATCAATCATAAAGTGTCATATCTCAAAACATAAATGACAGTGTGAGTAAAAACCCAAACTACCCCCTCAGTCCTTTGATCGTTCAAAATAACACACCTGTGTTTGATGTTTGAACTAAATGCTTACGCACACGCCAGCTTTTGATGATCATCTTAACTGGGACAAAGACTTTAAGGCTCGACAATTAATGGCGATCGTTGTTTAACGTAAAGTCGAAGCGTTGCGTGCATTTGGCACACGCCGGATGCCTCGTCTGACTTTGTGATGCAAAGATGACCAACTCTTGATAGGGTAAAGTTACAACATCTTCTCCAAAAGTTAAAACAGTTCACATTTGTGAGAGATATTTCATCATGGCCTCTTTAGGGAGGCAGGGCTCGAGTCTCAGACAGGAGCGAGCGCGTGTCACGCTGCTCAGACTTACGGCGACTCAGACTGCTGGTAAATTGGCTAAATCCAGCCGTGGGTTCGTGGGTCCTAAGGGAGATCATTTAGGGGCCTCACCTGCAGGGGCACCTGTAGGTTTTAGTCTATTAGCGCTTCGCTGAGACTCACGGCCCTGTTTACAGACAGAAGTGCCTCCCGCCCGGGCGCTCGAGCCACGGTGCGGCAATCGGCCAATAGAAAGCTGCGGTTTTGAATACGCTTCGCCTCGCTGCTGTAGATGACGAACGCTCTGCATGTGCACAGCTGAAGACCTGATTTACATATAACAGACAGCAAACGGTTTAATGGTGGTTTTTGGGTTATTCAGATTTCCGTATCAGATTAGAATTTTTCAGACACATGCCTGTTGTTTTGACAGTCTGGATAATATATATTGAGGTTCTGACATCAGATGCAACCGTTTGCATTAAATTGTAACAGAAGTTTTGAGTTGAAATATTAGAAATGCTGTTGTTAGTTTTGCTAATTGGTAGCTGAAGTGGTTTGTCATTTTAATAGTTTTAACAATTAGAGTTTTTCAGAGTTTTTTGTTGAAAAATGTTTCAATATAATGTATTTACATGCATACAAATATTATATATA
>JAHKKF010520302.1:0-10800 GCA_019740295.1 Labeo calbasu | reverse complement strand
CATGTCTTTCTGTCTTCAGTTGTGAAGAAATTATGTTTTTTGAGGAAAGCATTTCAGGATTTTTCTCCATATAATGGACTTCATTGGTGCCCCAATTTTGAACTTTCAAAATGTAGTTTAAATGCAGCTTCAAAGTGCTCTAAACGATCCCAGCCGAGGAAGCAGGGTTTTATCTAGCGAAACGATCGATCATTTTTTAAAAAAAATAAAAATGTGTATACTTTTTAAGCACAAAAGCTTGTGTAGACAGGCTCTGGGATGCGCGTCCACGACGCTACGAATCACGTCTAAGTTCAAAAAGAATCGTCTCTCAAAAAGGTAGAGTATGGCGAAAAACTCCATCTCATTTTCTCCTACAACTTCAGAATCATCTGACGTCGTTGTACCCTTTAGTTTGTAAACAGCGTTTGACTTACTTGCACTTCCATAGTCTTTGCGCGTTCGCTTTGTAAACGCTGGGTCTGTTGTTCCGCGTGACCTTTTGACATGATTCAATAGTACGTAGTGTCGTGGATGCGCATCCCAGAGCCTGTGCTACACAAGCTTTTGTGCTTAAAAAGTAAATACATTTTTATTTTCCGAAAAAAAATGACTGATCGTTTCGCTAGATAAGACACTTCTTCCTCAGCTGGGATCATTTAGAGCCCTTTGAAGCTGCATTTAAACTACATTTTGGAAGTTCAAAATCTGGGCACCAATGAAGACCATTACATGGAATGCTTTCTTCAAAAGCCATAATTTCTACACGACTGAAGACAGAAAGACATGAACATCTTGGATGATAAAGGGGTGAGTAATTTTTTGTAAATTGTTGTTCTGAAAGTGGAGTTCTCCTTTAAGGAAATTACTGATCGTTTCGCTAGATAAGACCCTTATTCCTTGGCTGGGATCGAGTGGTGTTTTTTGAAGCTGCAATTTGGATCTTCAACCAAGTCCATTAAAATCTTAATTTCATTGCGACCAAAGACAGAAATGAACATCTTGGATCACGTGTGGGTGAGTAAATTATCAGGCAATTTTTATTCTGGAAGTGAACTTCTTCTTTAAGGGCTTTATTTATCACCACTGTGTCACGTGAAATTGGTCAGTTAGAGGTTAACATTCATTGTTTTTTTAACGTTTATTTTTGCCTTGTTCTGCACCATTTAATTCACATGTAGGTTAAACATACAACCTATCCCAGAACATCTGGTCTCTGTTTTCCATTGAGTGGCTTCACAATGTTACAGGTTTTCCTCCTCATTGCAATAATCAAAGCAAGCAACACACTGAACGTATCAGATTTGAGATGTTCTAGTATCCTGTCCGAGTTAATATTCATTTTGGCGAGCATTTGGTTTTATGTTGTTGACACAAAATTAAGCAGCATCAAAGTTGTTTTGATATTTGATAGGGGACTTTGTATTACTACATGAGATGTTCACAAGAGCCTTTCTGGAAAAAGGGCTTTACTAAAGTGAATGGCCACTTGCCTTGTCTTCCTGCATATTCACGTCTAACCTGTTTTTATGTCAGATTATCTTATATCATGTTTGGTTCAGCAGCAGCTCCAGGTGGCTCTAACAGATGGTGTGGAAAGCATTGCATTATGGGGCCTGTAGTGTTTTATTCGTTGCACGCAAGGCAGATTATGAAGCACTGGTTTTCATTTTTTTTGTGTGCATTTACGGCGTTCACTAGGTCAGTTGTGTTCTGACTCATCATCGCAGCATTGTGGCAAAACAGGTTTTAGATTTCACAATATTGCTCAGAATAAAATGCCAGGAAATGCTAAACATGGGTGTTGCTGCCGTTAACATGTTTGCGCAGGCACACAGTCAAAACAGTGTTGCGCTTTTTTAATTTGACCTAGCGTTGCGGTATATCCAGGAACTTGAGGATATGGAAATGTGGGAAGCAGCCATGCTCATTATTGCCTCGTACAAGAAAGGTGACTTGTCTCGTCAGAGAAAGAGTAAGCCAGGGAATCAAAGGCAAATATAATCAGAGCAGACTAATTCACTCTGAAGCCGGTGTCATATTACTGCCTGATACGTTTATTGTGTGCCAAAACGTTTGCCTGCTTTATTTTCCATTAAGTGACTCAGGAATGACTTCTCCATCCCTTAAGAGAGTAAAACTATTCCTGCGTTCTTCTTCGTCAGTGGTTTAGTTCAAATCAAATTTGTCTATCTTCCCACGCAGAGGCCATTCTTCTCTTATTCTCTCTCTCTCTCTTATTGCAGACTCCATCACTCCATCAAGAAGAGAAATGATGCTCAAAATCATATGAAATGATGTAAGTATCTCTAATTAGATTTGATTAGAGCTATGTTTCACTGTTGCTTTACATCATTGATTACGCATTTCAGAGTGGTTAATGAATTGTTAATGAGAGGGAATTTGCATTTGTGTGAGTAATTTGATTTTGATTTGGAGGATGTAAAACTAGCCAAGTAATACTGCACAAACATTGCTCAACATTTCTTTGTTTCTTGTGATCTTGATGTTATGAAAGACAAATTTTCTTTAAGAGATTGGTTGGTTTGTTATGGTGATGGTTTGAGACATTCTGTTTGGTTTTAAGCATTCTGACTTCAAATTTTTTACTGAAAATAGAAAATAGACATTGGGGTGCACCATATTGTTTATTGGCTTATATTACTGATTTATCGGTATCAGTCATTGTTGGATAATTATTGATAATTATTTGTGTTAATTTACCTTTGTCCTCAAACACAGTTAAAGGAGAAGTCCACTTCCAAAAGAAGATTCACATATAATGTACTCAGCCCCTTGTCATCCAAGATGTTCATGTCTTTCTTTCTTCATTCGTAAAGAAATTGTGTTTTTTGAGGAAAACATTTCAGCATTTTTCTCTGTATAATGGACTGCTATGGTGCCCCGATTTTGAACTTCCAAAATGCAGTTTAAATGCGGCTTCAAACGATCCCAAATGCGGTTGTAAACGATCCCAGTTGAGGAAGAAGGGTCTTACCTAGTGAAACGATCGGCTATTTTCATTATAGCTATTGACTTGTAATGCAGACTTCTATGCTAATCACCAGAAACATTCAAACGAGTTTAACAACTCACCGACAGATGTCGTTCACCCAAAATTGTTAGTTTAGTAATTGTTAGACCAGATCAGTGTTGCCAATATTTCTTACTTTTTAGCATCTTAAAGTCAACTCAGCTTCTTCTCTCTTTGACTGTTACTGTTCAATTATGCGCGCTACAGTTGCACGTGCGCTACACTCAGATTTCTTAAAGGGGACGCGTCAGGACAATACCCTATATAGATGAATATTGTCTTTGCCTTACTGTAATATTATGAATTTTAGTGTTAATATGTTTCATATATGCTGCATTTTTATTGTGTACACACACACACACACACACACAGAAAAAAAGTTACTCTTAAAAAGTAATGGAATAACAGAATCAAATAAGATAATACAGGGTAAAGTGAAATTCCATTTAAAAAATCACATTGTCCAATAAGATTCTATGAATCAATAAAAAGTGAGAAGTTAAAATCCAATTAAAAAAAAACTTTACAGGAAAAAGTGAAATTCCATTAAAATAAATCAGATTGTCCAATAGGATTCTAAGAATCAAGTAAGATCCTAAAGCAAAATTCCAATAAGATTTTTTGACAAGGGAAATAACAATTTAAATACTTTTTAATTTCAAACGCTCATCTTGCCTTGCTCTCCCTGAACTCTGTGTATTCTGCCTCAAGACGGTTAGGGTATGTTGAAAAACTCCAATCGTATTTTCTTCCTCAACTTTAAAAATCATTTCAAAATTATCCTACATCGCTGCAGAAGTACCGACCCAGTCTTTGCAAAGTGAACATGCAAAGAAGTTCAAACATCCTTAACAAAAAAGGTAAAACAGCAATATAGGACAAGTTGAGGGAGAACATGAGAGTTTTTCAACATACCCTGACTGTCACGAACCTGAAAGAAATGGTCCAGGTAAGATAAGACGAGCGTTTAACATTAAACAGTATATAAATTGTCTTATTTTTATGAAAATAACTGATCGTTGCGCTATATAAGACCCTTCTTTCTTGGCTGGGATCGTTTACAATCGTTTGCATTTTGAAGGTTAAAAAACTGGGCACCATATCAGTCTATTATATGGAAAAAAAAATGTTGCAATGTTTTCCTCAAAAAAAAAAATTTCTTTATGACTGAAGAAAGAAAGACATGAACATCTTGGATGACAAGGGGGTGAGTACATTACATGTGAATCTTTTTGGAAGTGGACTTTAAAGGGGCAGTTCATCCAGAAATTAAAATGGTCAACATTTGCTCACCCTCAAGTTGTTCCAAATCTGTATGACCTCCGTTCATCTTTGGAACACAAATTAAGATATTTATGTGGAAATATTTATCAGAGAGTTTTCTGACCCTGCATAGACAGCAACGCAACTGACATGTTCAAGTGAATGCAAGTTGAAGACTGACACGGAAGAGAAGAAATTGTTGAATAAAATCGCTATGTTTGTTTTCTTTGCGCACAAGAAGTATTCTTGTAGCTTTATAAATTTAAGGTTGAACCACTGATGTCACAAGGACTATTTTAATGATGTCCTTACTACCTTTCTGGGCCATGAACGTGTCAGTTACGTTGCTGTCTATGCAGGGTCAGAAAGCTCTTGGATTTCATGAAAAATATCTTAATTTGTGTTTCGAATATGAACTTACGGGTTTGGAATGACATGAGGGTGAGTAATTACCTTTAATATAAAGTAATAGTATATACATTAAACAATAAAATAACACTGAATCGCAATTGTGATGTTGACATTTTCATCAGCACCTCTCAGATTTTAATCAGAAAATGTAAAAATCTAGTTAATTTAGCTGGAAGCATTTTCCAAAAAACAGAACAACAGAAGTGCTTTTGACTCAAGCAGCACTGGATTGGGATTCTGTCGTATAATGAGTAAACTAAACGCTGTCACGCTGTTTGAGCTTAAAGATTCGACCATTCCAGCATTGAAGATAGTGAGTCATGTCCATACTGAACCATTTTACAGATGTCCTCTCTTTCCCGTAGGTCTCTGTTTATCATGCTCGTGCTTCTTGTGAATTTCATTACCATTTCACGAGGTAAGTCGTTACTGCATTTAAGCTAAAATTACACTTCCTGTTTTCATTCAAATTCTGTATCTAGCGTCTTTTCATTGTTTTCCATTTCCTATTTGCTGTTGAGGCAAAGACCTGAGTAGCATGCTGGACACCCACCAGCTGTCAGCAGTCCCTCTGCCCACCTCAGAGATGGGTTATGGTTGAGCGCACAAAGCACAGGAGGCTGATGAATGCACAGAGAGATAGAGTACGACAGAGAGGTAGTGAGAGAGAGAGGTAGATTGAAAGTAAGGGGTGGAGGAGGGAGGTGATTACACCCACATCATGAATCAGACTATAAACTTTTAACGGTCGCCTAGGGGCCTCACATATAGACAGATGTACAGATGAGAAAGTGCCATGCCCATAGGCCTTCAGGGTAACAGTAGTGCAGCTGGTAATTGAAGGTGAAAATGTTTTGTCGCTTTGGATAATGTTAAATGAAAATGTATATTATTTTAATTATTTAAAGGAATGATGCACGATACATTAGTGCCATACTGATTATCGGATGATATTGGGGATTTTTAAAAAATGTATCAGTATTGCTCAGTGTTAGAACATAATTAACTGTGAATATACATTTCACCTATTTATGTTTATATTACTCTTTCTGTCATCTTAATACAGTCTTTAACACAATAACTTAAAGGAATAGTTCACCCAAAAATGAAAATTGTCATGAGTTACTCACCTTCATGTCGCTCCAAACCTGTAAGACCTTCGTTCATCTTCGGAACACAAATTAAGTTTTTTTTTTTTTTTTTTTGATGAAATCCAAGAACTGACCCTGCACAGACAGTAATGCAACAGAAATGTTAAAAGCCCAGAAAGGTTGTAGGGACATCATTAAATAGTCCATGTGACATCAGTGGTTCAACCGTGATGTTATGAAGCTGCAAGAATACTTCTTGTGCGCAAAGAAAATTAAAATAGCAACTTTATTCAGCAATTTTTATATAAATAATGACTATTTTAACGATTTCCTTACTATCTTTCTGGGCCTTGAACGTGTCAGTTGCATTGCTGTCTACGCAGGGTCAAAAACCTCTCAGATTTCATTAAAAATACCTTAATTTGTGTTCTGAAGGTGAACGAAGGTCTTACGGGTTTGGAACAAGGGCGAGTAATTAATGACAGAATTTAAATTTTCAGAATTTTGGGTGAACTATCCCTTTAAAATCTTTAAAAACAACAATAATTTGAGAATCAGTGAGTATCCATTCTTCATATTGAACCATAAGTTATATTGTTGTAATTCCTGAATTCACTTTTAGCTTTTTGAAATTATTGATTTATTTTAATTTAAAGTTTTAGGTCATTTAGTTAATAAAATAGTAATATCAGCCATTTATCACAAAAATAATTATCATCTTATCAGAGTCAGCCAGAAATGTATACATTTTGATGTCAACATATTTATCCTAGCCTAATACACACTGTGAGTATGCCATTTGACATAAAATATAAATGCTGTGTCATTATTTCTCTGTTTGATCATCTTAACTATCCTCTGTTTGATGCAACCATTGCCATTTATTTGGGGGCGGGGTCATCTGTCCTACCAACCAATGGAAAATGGGGGAGTGTTTGAGAAACTTGTTTGAAAATAGTCATTATTTTTGCAGTTCCATGTCGGGGTCAACTGATATGTGTTTTTCAGGGCCGATGCCGATTTATACGGCTAAAGTAGGCCAAAAACCGATATTTTGAAGCAATATCTGGTGTAAAAATAAAAATAAATGTCAAAATTAGGAATAACAAAGGCTCTGACAAAAACTTTCTGTAAATTATTTTATCAGCAAAACGGTTTTGAAAATGACAGATAACCATAAAAATGTTTAATACTGGTGCCTATAATCGGTCGACCCCTAATTCCATGTGGTAACATTAGTGGTACAGAAAGTAAACAAACTACATTTAATAAATTACTTCTTTGAAAATAGTTATTTTTGCAATTCCACGTAGGGGTCGACTGATATGTGTTTTTCAGGGCCGATGTGATAACAATTATTACAGATCAAGTAGACTGATAACCGATATTTTGAACTAATATGTATGTCTGGTGTAAAAATGAAAATTAATGTCAAAATTAAGAATAACAAGGGCTCTGCCAAAAACTTTCCTTAAATGATTTTAAAATATTTTATCAGAAAATTGATTTTGAAAATGACGATACCAATTACCATAAAAATGCTTAATATCGGCTAATCTGTTTTGAAAAGGACAAACACAGATAGCCTTAAAAATTCTTAATATCGGCACCATTAATCAGTTGGCCCCCCTAATTCCATGTGGTAACATTAGTGGTGCAGAAATTTTAGAAACTATATTTAAAAAATGAATTTTGTGTTTGGAAAATAGTCATTATTTTTGCAATTCCACGTAGGGGACATTTTTCAGGGTCGATGCGATACCGATTATTACAGATCAAGTAGACCGATAACTGATATTTTGAACCGATATATATGTCTGGTGTAAAAATGAAAATTAATGTCAAAATTAAGAACAACAAGGCTCTGACAAAAATGGTCTTTAAATGATTTTAAATGATCTTGTCAGCAAATCAGTTTTGAAAATGACAGATAATGGTAACCTTAAAAATGCTTAATATCTGTGCCAATAATCAGCCAGGGCTGCGTTTCCCGAAAGCAACTATGGTTGTAAGTTCCATCATACCAATAGATTTCAATGGAACTAACAACCATGGTTAGCTAACGATGCTTTTGGGAAACGCACCCCAGGCCGATAATTGGTCGACCCCTAATTCCATGTGGTAACACTAGTGGTGCAGAAAGTTAACACACTACATCTAATAAATTAATTATGCTCTTTATTTAAAGCTGCACTTCGTAACTTTTGGTGTTCTAGCAGAACTGCATGTATCTTGCAGAAGAACATTGATTCTTAAAAAGTTTTGAAGCTTTCAGAATAAATTGAAATGTTAAGATTTTTTTCATTAAGTTCACACGGTGTAACTTAAAAGTATTAAATCTTTGTTTGGAAATGTATGATGGCTAGCTTATGTTGCAGTCCTACACAGTCCTTGAATAGCTTTCAGATGAATGTTCAGTTCTGAGCACTTCTGAGAATTGAATCTGTCAGTAAATTTTTCTTTTATATGTAAGGAGTTTTATTTTTTAATTTTTTTTATCCCACTGTTTGTTGGATTTGAATAGTATTGCAAATCAATGTCACTCACATTGAGATCCTTGTGTTCCAGGTCTTGCTGATTTGAGTCCTTCAGATGGCAGGGGTGGTGTTTATGAAGACCTGAAGTGGAAAGCTCTGCTATGTTGTGGGCTGCCCTTTGTTCAGACACATGACGGTGGTCTTTCAGAACACCCACCTCTAGGACAGTGTCAGCTACTAAATGCTACAAAACCTCTTTCTGGTAAAATCAATCTATGTGATCTATATATATGTAAAATAGTGTTGTTTTCATGTTTGTAAAATGTTGAAGTAGTAATATATGTCAAAAACATTGTTAGTCAGTAGTCATCGGTAACAGTGTTGCCGATAATATGTAAACTAAATCAGCGTATTAGAGTGATTCCTGAAGGATCATGTGACACTAAAGACTAAAGGAATAAATTATATTATAAAATATCTTATAATAAGTATTTAAATGCTAATAAGATTTCACGTTATTGCTGTTTCTACTGTAATCAAATAAATGCAGCCTCAGTGAGCATTAGAGACTTTCAGAAAAACATTAAAAAATCATACACTTCAAACTTTTGAACGGTAGTGTCCAAAATAAATGAAAGGCAATTTATGAGTTAGTCTTGCCATTTCAAGGCCTCAAAAAAGCAGTTTTGTTCATATTTGCATGAGATGACCTTATCTGTCAGGTGAAGAGGTCTTAGCTACAGCTGTGAACCAGGGAGACTGAGAGGATTGGCCCCTCGAGTCAAGTAGATGGGTGCCATTACACATGCTAATCAATTCTCATTACTGCAGTAGGCCTCAGGACAATAATTGAGTTCTACAAATAAATTTATAGCATTTAAATGCAAAATAAGTTAAGGTCTGCAATCCTATTAAAGTGTGAAGTGGCTCTGCAAAAACAGAAAAGGAATCAATACAATGCTCAGAGGTGGATGCTTTTTTTTTTCTAACATGTTCATAAGTTGTAAAGTAAAAAAAAGTCCCCATCTACTTGAGTTGGACTTCTGCAGTAGTTCAAGTCTAAAACTTAACAATCCAGATAGAATTTCAACTAGACTATGAATAATTGATGTTTTATGTTCATTCAGAGCATCTTGTTTGTATCTTTCAAGTTGTTTATGCATCATGTAATGAGGCTGTGTTCTCGCAGAAATAATTTGCAGATGTTATTTCTAGAGGCTTCTAATTGCAATAGGCTGTGATGAAAGAAACTAACGTGGGAATGCAATCTCTCTTCAGGAAACTGTTTGGACATCCTGTGCTGGCTTGAAGGTGAACGGACAAATTTGATTTGTAATGCAAAGAGCCACAGAGCAGCAACCGCTGCAAGTCTGCTCACCGTTAGACCTCAATTAGTGTGAGTCCTCTGTTTTCATTCTGCTTTCCACAGACTACTGATTAGCCGCTGCTCCCATTTGTGCTTAAATTGAATTCAGGACATATTAAGCGTGTACGTGGTGGGGTTATGCAGATGATATAATACATCTAGGCTCTATACCTTAATTATTACCACATTTTCTTTTCTTTTATTATTTAATTAATATTTTTTTCCCTTCCATTGTATGTACAGATTCTAACTTAGCGATTATTTCCTCTGTAATAAAGATTAGCCTGTGTTGATCCCGAACTTAGGACACCATATGATAAATATTTTTGTTTGTTCCTTTTGTGTTCCTTAGAGACTTAATGTAAAGTTATGGATATTAAGTTTTATTGATTATTTTATATTAACTTTTCTTTTTCATTTTAGCATACAGATGAATGTACTTTCCGGTGAAGCAAACCATGCTGCTCGGTGTGCTGGGGAAGATGCTGCCATGTGCTCCATTTCTCTTCATGGCAATGATGCAAATGTCTCACTGACCATCAGTATATCTTTGAATGAGAGTACTGCACTGTCACCTGAGATGCAAGTCAGCACACGTCATCTGCGTAAGAACTGCCTTATGATTTACAGTTTTATTATCTGTCTATCTCTCTGTCTAACTGTCTGTCATGGTTTTATCGTTCTGTGATTCTATCTGTTGTTCTGTCTATCATTCTTTTGTTCTATTGTTCTGTCTGTCGTTTTATAATGTTATTGATCTATCGATCATTCTATCATTCCATTTGTCGTTCTATCTTTCTGTCATTCTATCTATCAATCATATCTATCGATTGTTCTATTGATCGTTCTGTTATTCCATTTATTGTTCCATCTGTTATTCTATCTGTCGTTCTATCGATCTATCATTCCATTTACCGTTCTATCTATTGTTCTGTCATTCCATTTGTTGTTCTATCTATCTATCATCTATCTATCTGTCGTTCTATCATTCTATCTATCGTTCTGTCTATCGTTCTATCGCTCTATCTATCGCTCTGTCTATCTATCGCTCTGTCTATTGTTCTGTCGTTCTCTGTCATTCTGTCTTTTTGTCGTTCTTTCAATCATTCTATGAATCATTCTATCAATTATTCCTTTTGTTCTATCTATCTATCTATCTATCTATCTATCTATCTATCT